>ONZH01022462.1:0-12220 GCA_900303285.1 Rhinella marina
GGCAACATTTCCAGGGCCAGCAATTTTGAAAGTTGCACGTTTAGTGCTATGGTCTGTGGGTGGGTGGCTGGGTATTTACGCTTGCATTCAAATGATAGGACATTTGAATGCTGCGCTGGGACACTGAAGTGGACGTACTTGCTGATGGTGCTTGCGAAGGTCCAGGTGCAGGGCAGGAGGCATCTGGGCCTGCGTCTTGGACAGCATATAACAGAGGGGAAAAGGAGGCAGTGGTGTGACCCACAGACACCGATCGTGGACCCAGGCTTTTGGCCCACCAATTAGGGTGCTTTGCTGCCATGTGGTGCATCATGCTGGTGGTCAGGTTGCTGGTGTTAACGCCCCTGCTCATCTTGGTACGGCACAGGTTGCAAATTACAATTTGTTTATCACCAGCACTTTCCTCAAAAAAGCGCCAGACTGCAGAACACCTACCCCTTAGCAATTCCTCCTCCTGACATGACCTAACAAGAACCTGACTTAACTGTGTCTCATCCTCATCATCAACCTCTTGAGGCACCAATTGCCCTTGACTTATTGGCAACTGTGTCTCATCATCATCATCCACCTCATCAGACACTAATTGCCGTTCCCCATCGTCATCTTCTTTAGACTGTGGATGCTCATGAGATTGCTCCTGTCCCTTTTCAAGCGGGCTTGGCGAGAGGCCCAAATCAAGGAACGGCAATGAAAAAAAGCTCCTCGGAATATCCGAGAGTGGGATCACTTATTTTCCCAAACTCTGCATGGTGGGAGGTAGGAGGATCAGAGTGAGGATGTGGTTGACCAGACTCTTGGCTACTGAGACTGGACTTTGTGGAAGAGAGGGTGGTGCTTAACTGACTGGAAGCATTATCTGCTGCAATCCAACCGACTACCTGTTCGCACTGGTGTGGCATCAAGAGTGGTGTCTTGCACCGCCCTGCAAACTGTGACATACAGCTAGGAGTTTTGGATTACTTTGTTTTTTGGGCTCTGCCAGCAGGCACAGTTTCACCGCGCCCAGAGCCATGGCCTTTGCGTGCACCAACTTCTGACCCGTGCCTTGTTATTTGACTCCGCTACCCGCCTGATCCTTGCCTGCCTGCATTGGCCTTTCTCGTTGCCAACTCGGATTGCCTGGCTACGTACCTGTGCCGCCTGCCCTGACCCTTTGCCTGTCTGACTCTGCTTCTGCCTCATTCCTCGGTCCTGTATTGCCTCTCCTGGATTCGACCCGGCCTGTTGACCACTGCTGTACTACAGGTACCTTCGCAGGTATCTCCTGGTCCCCCTGGACCAGCTGCCTCGTGTCCCGACCCTCCTCAGGAGGTAGCGACCTGGTGTTCCCCTCGGAAAGTCTATCACCACCATCAGGGGTAATTGTGAAGAACGAGGGGTTTCACTTAGACAATGCCCTTAGAGGAGGTAGGGCGCGAGGCACAGTGGGTCCACACCTGCTGGTTTGTGACAGACGCAACACAGGTAATGTTGCCTTGATTAGCGGCAGAAAAAATAGCAATGGATGTCAGGTATTTAGGATACAGTAACGTTATAATGCAGACGCAACACAGGTAATGTCGTCTTGATTAGCGGCAGAAAAAATAAAAACAGATGTCAGGTATTTAGGATACAGTAACGTTATAATGCACACGCAACACTGGTAATGTCGCCTTGATTAGCGGCAAAAAAAATAGCAACGTATGTCAGGTATGTAGGAGACAGTAACGTTATAATGCAGATGCAAAACTGGTAATGTCGCCTTGATTAGTGGCAGAAAACATAGCAACAGATGTCAGATATTTTGAATATAGTACTGTTATAATGCAGACGCAACACAGGTAATGTCACCTTGATTAACGGCAGAAAAAATAGCAAAGGATGTCAGGTATATTGGATATAGTAACGTTATAATGCACACGCAACACAGGTAATGTCGCCTTGATAAACGGCAGAAAAAATAGCAACAGATGTCAGGTATATTGGATATAGTAATGTTATAATGCAGAGGCAACACAGGTAATGTTGCCTTGATTAGCGGCAGAAAAAATAGAAACGGATGTCAGGTATATAGGATACAGTAACGTTATAATGCAGACGCAACACAGGTAATGTTGCCTTGATTAGCGGAAGAAAAATTAGAAACGGATGTCAGGTATATAGGATACAGTAATGTTATAATGCAGATGCAACACAGGTAATGTCGCCTTATTTAGCGGCAGAAAAAATAGCAACGGATGTCAGGTATATTGTATATAGTAACGTTATAATGCAGACGCAACACAGGTGAAGTCGCCTTGATTAGCGGCAGAAAAAATAGCAACGGATATCAGGTATGTTGGATATGGTAACGTTATAATGCAGACGCAACACAGGTAATGTCACCTTGATTAGTGGCAGAAAAAATAGCAACAGATGTCAGATATATAGGATACAGACACGTTATAATGCATAGCTGCACAGGTGGTGCTTAGGTCAGGCAACCTAACCCCCCTTCCCCCGCAAAAAAAAAAAAAATATATATATATATTTCAGCCAGATATAATAGCCCTTAAAAGGGCTTTTGGGTCTTTGAAACAGAAAAACTAGCCCTGCCTAGCCAATTTCTATCCCTACACTCTGTCCCTCCTTGCAGCAGCTCTCCATGACTCAGACTGAGCCTGGTCACATGTCACAGGGTGCTATATAGCACCGGATGACGCGTTCCCGGCCAGCCAATCCTTTAATGCCAGTAGCCAGCAGCTGCGTAGCAGCCAGGAAACATGCGGGGAGAGGACTCGAGCATGGCGCTGGAACACACACGGTATTCGAAAAAACACCGCGTGGTCCCGAGCGCTGCCTTACTCGGCCGAATATCGTATTCGGCCGAGCATGCTCGCTCAACACTATTATTAATCTACTGTATGATATACATGAGATATTCAGTAGTAGTAGATAATTAGGTATCTTACCCTTATGGAAAAGGCTGAGACCAACCAGCAAAAAGATAGTGATGCTCTTCATTGTGCAGACTGGGAGTTCTCCTGAAGCTACTGATGACAACTGCATACGGCTCCTGTTTTATACAGTCCGAGGTGCCGAGGCCACTCAAAGTGGAAGATGGAGATAATGAGACTGTCCAGTGCCAAAACCGCAATGTCCTTTCACATTTAAAAGTTTAACAAAATCACTGACATTACTTAAAACAAAACATGTACGCTCCAGGCAAATTTCCATTTAATGACTTGAGTTCAAGGGATTAAAATTATGCTGTTATTTTAACCACTAATTCCTTTAGTTGATATTTATGTTGGATAGGCCAGTTCCAATGTAATGAAGAAATTGATTTGTCTCTAGTGTTCCCTCTGAGCCTGTGTAGCTCAGGGGTGGGAGAGCTTAGGATCTGGAAGCTACTTCCGGACAATACATTATGGCATCAAATACAAATGTGTGGACTGCACCCTAATAATTAGGTATAAAGCTGTCAGATATACAGGGTAATAGAGCATCCAGGTAAATATTATTAAACAGCGATTGTGTCTAGTGAATGTTGTTGTATATATCCTTGGTGGTCTAGGGCACTGAAAAGATTAACCTTCTATATCCCTGAAAGTATAGGGGGTTAAAGGTATTTTCCGATTCTTTCTAACTGACGATCTATCCTCTGCATAGGCTATCAGTATCTGAACAGTGAAGACCCCCAACAATCAGCTGTTTGAGAAGGCACTGACTTTCCTGCACAGGGCCATACATTGTATAGCGGCTGTGCCTGGTATCACAGCTAATCCCTATTCACTCGACCGGGACTGAGCTGTACCTAAGCCACATGACTGATGATCATGACATCACTGTAATGGTGCCTTCTCATATACCCCTTTAATCTTTATATGCCCAGTGGTCTATGGTGCAGCGCTCAGAAAGCCTTGTTTGCTACGGGGCGACCCTTCCCCTCCAGGGCCCTCTAAGGTGATGTGCCTCTCGTTCCAGTGTAGGAGTGCCAAGGGTAGTTTAGGCCACTTATGTTTTTGTAGCATGGGTCAAGGTGTTCCTACCTTAATGGACGGATAGGACCCAGGCGGTGGCTCTGGCTTTAGAAATAGGTGGAATAATTGAGGGTCATCTAGTGAAAATGAAGTCCAGACCTTTATGGATGATCCAACGCAGTTTTATTTATTTAACTCAATTTGCATATAGAAAGTTCACTTCAGGTAGTTTCTTGATGTTCCAGCAAGTGCAGCTTTGTATACTTGGCAGATAAAGATTTCTGAATTTCTGTCTTAAGCTGAGCTTTTCTATTAAGTCTGGCTTTCCTTTGAAGCTATAGCCTTGTTTCAGGCTATAATCCTCAGTCTTAGTGGATCAACAGAGCTGAAGGTGCTCTGCTGTCCTGAACATCTCCTTCCCCTAGCAGGGGGTAGGGTACAACTGCCTAAAACTGCCTTTTCCTCCTCACTGCAGGAAGTTGGAAGAAACTACTTCCCTCCAGCGGGGGGGGGGGGTCAGAATGGAATAAGGAACGTACCATTCTGATGAAACTACAAACTAGATCTGCTACAGTACTGCTGACACCTGCTGGTCCACAAGGTACGTAACATTAGAACAGTTGCATAACACTGAATAAAATGCACATTTCTGCTGGTGATGACATTACTGCACAGGATGACACTTTTAGAGTAGCACACAGATAGAAGCTGGACACCAAGAGTGGTAACACACCACTCTGGGGTGTTACACATGGCAGTTAATATTTTCAGTGTCAGCATCCTGGGGGCATTCAGGGGGTTAATTCCACTATCTCTGGAGGTTTTGAGCAATGAACGTGTACAAGAAAAGATTCATGGTGGACTAGGACCAGTGAGGTCTATGTTGCTGAGGGGGTTAATTAAAGTATCAGTGGTCTAGGGCAGTCAGTTAAATGGTTAAGTTTAAGATTCCTAGTGGATGACAGTGCTTACTTCAGCATTTTTCAGGCTGCAACAGGAGGCTGAAAACTGATAGTTTAGCTTCCTATAAGTGCATGAAGGGGAGAGAGAACCATGCAGTGCTCCTAAATCACTCTGCCCAATCAATAGGGGGAAAGCTCTGGGAGTTGCTGTGGGAGCAGACATTTCCCTAAAGGGGGGCAGCTTCTGAGTTACAAGGCCACATTGCTCTACAGATAAGTGATTGTAACTGTTACACAATAAAGATCACACAGTCCACAGAAACATGGCACACCCCAGTTATTTTATGGTTAGTCAATGAAAAATATCTTTACAAATTTCTTAAAGAGATTTTCACCAATAGATCTCAGTTGGGGCTTATACAAAAAACACTGGACCCCATAGCAAAGTTCAAAACTCCACTCCCTCTGTATATTTATCTTTTATTACTGTTGTTTTCCATATTGTAACTGTCAGGGCTTAAAGGGGTATTCCAATCTGAGACAACGGGGGCATATTGCTAGGCTATACCTCCATTGTCTGATAGGTGAAGGTCCCAACTCACACCTACATCGAGAACGGAGGGGGGAAAGTGGTGGCCAGAAGTTGTGGAGGGCACATTGACCGCCCATGGCCACCGTTCCCATTCATTTCTATGGGACCGATGTTGCTCGGCTATTTTTAGCGGCCCCATAGAAATGAATGGAGAGTGACTGCGCATGCACAGTGTGCCCTCCACAACTTTCAGGGCTCCACCTCTGGGACCTGCACCTCTCAGACAATGGGAAAACCCCTTTAAACCTAAGAACTGCTGCATGGGAGGCAAAAACCATACTAGTTCAGCCACAGATTGGTATATATCGCTATATGTACCAGTACATTTGCAATGGGCGGCCTCCCGCCAGGGCCCTATACAATAGAAGAAAAATACCTCCCAGGTGTAGGAATGCCGGGTCGTATATTTGTGGGCTAAAATGTCTCTTTATGGTGTCACGGTGCTCCTACATACCTGGATAAGGCTCCAAATAAATAGGGGGAGTAATTGAGGGATGAAGGAATAAACAAGTCCAGACCTTGAAGTGAAAGCCAACACAGCTTTACTTGGGTAGACTTGCACTTTTCTCCTTGGTTGGACTTAGGTTGGGCCAGAGAACTACCTCCTGGATTCTAATGCTCTATAGTTCTGCCTCGCTGGCCAGCAGAGCTAAAGGTGCTCTGGCTGGCATGGGCACATTCAGCAGTGCCCAGAGTCATGCCCTGCACACCTTCCACTAGTAGTGGGTACTGCTAAACTGGTTCTAATTAGATCTCCACCCTTCCTGTAGGAATTGGGACTCAACCACTCCTCTCCAGATGGGGGGCAGAAAGGCATAGAAAGGTCCATTCTGAGTAGCTACAGCTCTGCCTTGCTTGCTTGCTGCCACCTGCTGGTACACCAGGCACATTACATATTATAAACATAACATTATCAGGTATACACAATGTGTAGGATCTATAATAAAATGCATAGATGACATTGAAGTTAGTAAACATGGATAGAAGCAGGGTGCAGGAGTGGTAACACCACTCTGGGGTGTTACACATTCTATGTTATTTAAAGACTAACAGCAATTGAATAAAAAATTAGTCAGAGAAAATCCTTTCACTGACTACAGTTAAGATTAACTGGTAAGATTTCTGCCTTCCATACATAAGAGTCCAGAGTACAAGACTTGGCAATGACAAACACTGAAAAACATGGTGTTAAAAGTAAAATATTCAGGGGTGTCCTAAAGGCTCTTTCAGCCTTCATGTCAGAGTGCTGTAACTTGATAGAAAAGAACAAGGACCCCTTGAGTGTTCTTGTGGTCCCATAGCAACAACTCGGCCTGCATCCATGGACCTTATGCCACTGCATCTCAGAAATTGCTCAGGTCTAAATAAAGACTCTAGAGGAACTACAGTAATGTTAAATTCATCAGATGACAAGTGGCTACCATAGGTAACAGAAATCTAATTTCTGTCCCTTGGGACCTACATGTAAACTGTTCTGCGTGGAATTTCATCTTACACTCTTCAATATACTAAATTTGTAAAATTCTCCTTTTTGAATTTATGGAATCTTCTTCTAAAAAAGGTTTTATTCACACGAGCAATATGGAGTGAGTCAGAGTATGTTCTGGGAAAACTAATAGTTTTGAAAGTTTAATAATTTTTGTCTGTGATTGTGTTCAGTGTTTCATTTTTTTCTGCACGGATGCAATGTGATTTTGATGCATTTTTAACATACATGAAGAAACACTGAGGTAAAACACTAATAACTAGTGTTGATCGAGCACCCAGGTGCTTGTGTGCTCGGGTGCTCTGGCCGAGCACTCGGGGTGCTCGAGTGCTCGGCCGAGCACCCAAGCATAATTGAAGTCAATGGGACTAAAAAAAAAAAAATTTCAATCCGAATTTCAGGAAAAATTCAATGTGCCACAAATCCGAATCTCCTCGCGCTTCATGGTAACAAATCACTTTTTCTTAAAATGGCTGCTACATGTTTAACAAAGTGAAAGTAAGAAGCCTGGGAATGCGGTGCGGCCAGCCAATCAGCAGATAGCCATGCCCTGTGATGTCACCGCCCTATAAAAGCCTCATCCTGTGCGGTCTCTGCCATTTCACTGTGAACTGAGCACAGAGACAGATGCGCCAAGTGCTAGGGACAATGTTACACAAAGATTTTAATTGTACAATTCTGGATAGAGAGAGTGCAGAGACAGTGTAGGGAGATCATTTAGATTGTTTTAGTCACTGTAGGGAGAGCATAGGGAACTGCAGGAACAGTGTAGGCTCAGTGTAATCATCCTGTCCATCTTGTTCACCTGCTGCCCCATTCAAACTTAATCTGAACTTACATAGACTTACTGTGCAACAGGCGGTCTAATATATAGGTGCGTTTATCTAGTTCATTTGTGGCACAATTCGTACTTAATCAGTCCTATTAGATGCAGACTTATTGTACGTCAAAAGATTCATTGTCAAAAAGTCGGTCTAATATATAGGTGGTTTATCTAATTCATCTGCTGTGCCATTTATATTTAATCAGTTCTGTTATACATAACTTTATTGTTCATCAGCCTCATTGTCAACACAGGCGATTTAATATACAGGCGCATTTATCTAGTTCATCTGCTGTGTCATTTATAATCTGTTATACATAGACTTATTGTGCATCAGACTAATTGTCAACAAGCAGTCTTATATATAGGCGTGTTTATCTAGTTCACCTTCTGCACCATTGATATTTAATCTTTTCTATTATACATAGACTTACCTTGTATCTTTATCTCATTGTCAACAGGTGGTTTAAAATATATCGGCATTTATCTAGATCATATGCTGCACCATTCATACTTCTTCTGTTCTGTTTTACATAGACTTACTATGTATCAGACTCATTGTCAACAGGCAATCTAATATATAGGTGTGTTTATCTAGCTTATCTGGTTATGCCTTTCATTCTTATTCAGTTCTGTTAGATGTAGACTTATTGCGCATCAAACTCAATGTAAACAGGCAGTCTAATATATAGGCACATTTAACTAATTCATCTGCTATTCCATTCATATTTAATCAGTTCTGTTATACATATACTTACTTTGCATCAGACTAATTGTCAACAGGCAGCCTAATATATAGGCACCTTTATCTAGTTAAACTGCTGTGCCACTCATAATCTGTTCTGTTATACGTTGACTTACTGTGTATCATACTCATTGTCAACAAGTGGTCTAATATATAGGCATGTTTATCTAGTTCACCAGCTACACCATTCATAATTAATCTGTTACATTACTGATTCAGTTACTGTACACTATGGCCAACAGACAGTTGCCTGGGCCCTTTAAAGGAATGGGCAGTGGCAAAAATATAGCTATAGCTGACACAAGTAGCAGCAGAAGAATGGTTGGTGGTAGCAGCAGCCACAGCAACAGGCCAGAGCTGCCACTGTCATCCAGTGGTCATGTTTTGACCAAGAATCCAGCTTTACTGAAATGGTTGACTCACTCTTCAACATCATCTCAAGTGACTTCAGAGACATTCAGCCAGGAATTGGTGGGTTCCTCTGCATGGCCCAGAAACTGACTCTGTGCCCTCACCTGTCCTGAATCTGCCTCTTGCTTTTGGTGCTCCTTCTTCCAGCCAAGTAAGGTATGCTGCCAGCTCTGCTCCGTTTTTCAGGGAGTAGGAGCTTTGTGAGGACAGTCAGGAGAGACAGGCCAGCATAGACTTGGAGCAGAGGTCCGCTGAAGACTCCTCTAGTTGTGCAACTACCAATGATGAACAGTCAGGTGGGATCACATGTTGCAAGAGGCCAGGGATGTGCGCAGGAGACAGTTGAGGTGACACAAGTGACAACCAAGCTGATGTTGATGATAATGTAGGCAATCACACATGGGATCCAGGTGAACAGGGGACATCATTTTCAGCAGGGAGCCAGGGTGGCAGCGTACCCATGAGACAGCAGGGTAGAAATGTGCCCATGAGACAGCAGGGTGGAAGCCATGGGATATCTGCAGCCATATTCGGGAGGGGTACACCGTCTACTACTCAGGAGATTACCTGTGAGGAACTCACTAGTAGTGCATGGGTTCATAAAAGCAGCAGCATGCAGGTATCATGCAGTGGTGGAGGGAAAATGCCAATAATCTGCAGTGTTGGAATTTTTCAGCAAGTCGCTGGGGGACCTCAGCATCAGCTGTCATTCCTTCCCTTAGACTTCAACATCTTCTTTAGCTCCTGATGCTCCTCCTACTCTTCATCACTTGTTTTGACAGCAATCAATCACTGAGGCAATTGCAAAGAGACAACAATATGCATGCACTCATCCAACGGCGCAGAAGCTGAACATGCTCCTGGCGAAAAGTCCCAAACATTGGCTGTCTCCTCACCAACTGAAGATAGGGACCATGGTTAACTTTTTTGCTTGCGCTGCATCAGGGAGGGATGACCCATGTACTCTGCATGGCATGCATCTTCATTCTCATTGTCAGACAGTTCCTGAAGTCTTCCACCAAACTGCAAGAGCTGTTAAAAAAGTCCAGGAAACTGTGCATGTACTTCATCCATTCTTACCGTGCAAAACACGCCATCCTTGACCTGCAAAGGCAAAATGCTCTCCCCCAACATTGCCTGATATGCGATATTTCCACCCGTTGGAGCTCCATGGTCCATAAGTTAGACTAAGTTACAAGCAGAGGAATGTGGTCAACAACTTCTTAATGCTGCCTACAAAGAGAGCTGTGCAATGCCCAAGAATGAACAATCAGGAATATAGCGCAAAAATACAAACGCCTCTGGCAACATGATACAGTGTCAGCAGAAGAAAGCACGTCATTCAGCTATGATTGAGATGAGTGAGCCATCCACTCCACTGCCTCATCCACTTTCTCCTCTACAACAATTTTGCGCTTTGGTGGGTTAGCCTGGTGGAACAGTGGCCAACTACTACGAATTCTACCGGTAGCAGCTGCGCCTACATGTCCTTTGCCACTGCTGGTCTGTGCCACCTTCTTTTATTTTTGGAGCTCGTGGTCTGGCTGGAAGTGGAACCCTTCTGCTTTTCAGTGCCATTCATTTTCACTTGACTGTGGCAGCAGGCAATCAGGTGTTTATCTCTCTCCCTGTCTCTCCCTGCCTGATTAATATTACTAGCCCCGCACTAGCCCTGATATCTATAATGGTGCAACAACTGAATTCACAGAACACAGTTCTCTTATTTTCACAAGCTTCTGCTCGTCTCAGCAGTCGCAGCACAAGTGATGTAACTGGTTTGCCGAGCCTATGGGCCAATCAGAGCAAGCCCTTTCCCCTAGGTCAAGTGACCAGTTTCTTTCTGGGCTTTTTGCCGCCTCTGCGAACATTTCTGCACAAATAACGAACATACAGAAAAGTTCGCTACATAACTAAATCCGTACGCAACAGCATACAAATTATCAGATGTGCAGCATTAGCGTACAAGTATTCATACCCGTATGTAGCGTTAAGGTACAAAGGTTTAAAACATTTAAGATTCGACTGGAGCGAATATGAAAAGATCTGCTTCATATCGAATCTACGAAGCGGCGAATAGATTCGCTCATCTCTATATCTAATCAAATTTCTGGTTGAAGTTTGGCAAATCGACCAAATCGAATTTTTCAAAACTTCGCTCATCACTAATGAGAATATTAGCAGGTTTAACCTGAGATGCAGACTGTTCTGCATCAATAATAAGACATTTATGGTGCAGGCCTGGGGCACCTGATGCATTTGCACCAGATCCAAATACAGTAGTTTTAATTCTAACAAAGAAAAACAAAGAACCAGTTTAACTACCAAAAGTAAACCTCGATGTACTGCCAGATAACAGTTTGTTTAAGGTCATTGCTTGTAATTATTTTATGATATATGAGAGGAGCTTTCAGTAAGACTATCGTCTTAAGACTACAATGGGCCTCATTTAGCACCCTTTGCACCTCCTCTATCCAGCACATAAAATATTTTTCGGTAAGTGTTCATGTATCAATATTATTGTTGGAGTTTTGTCATGGAAGCTTTTCTGAATTGCTCCATTGTTAAAGGAGTGGTCCGGTTTCTTATATACCTGACGTATCCTCAGGAGCAGTCGTCAATATTAGATCAGCGGGGGTCCATCTCTGGAATAGGTCATCAATAGAGATGAGCGAGCATGCTCGTCCGAGCTTGGTGCTCGTTCGAGCATCAGGGTACTCGTAAGTGCTCGATTCTCGGACGAGCATCTCGCCATGCTCGAGGAAATGGCATCTCCCGCATTTTGAATTTTTGGCGGCTATAAACTCAGCCAATCACAAGCCAGGAGACTCTGCGGTACACCCAGCATCACGTGGGGCCCTTACATGTCAATAGCAGGGGTTGGCTGGCCTGATCAGGTGACCCTGGAATATACTAGTGACTGCCCGCGGTGCTCGGCTCAGTCGCTGCCTGGATGCAGTTAGGGACAGATCTGCAGTGTGATACAGGGAGAGTGTTAGGGTGTTCTACTAGATTTGTGTTAGGCAGGAGTGATTCTAAAAGAACCCAACAGCCCTTGTTAGGGCTACAAGACCCTTTTTTTATCTGCTTGTGGCTGAGCTTGCTGGCACTAGTAGTGCAGCTACCGCCATATTTGCAGCAGTGTGGAACCATTCTGTATGTCACAGTTCAGCTGGCCAGTCACCACAAACCACAATCCGTATTTTCTGTCCAGGTGACCCATACTGTACATCATGTAATCAAATATGGTCTTTTGCTCTCACTGATACAGCTACATTAAAAAAATCTGAGTGCGACATTTTTCTGGGTTGCAGTGAAATAGC
>ONZH01022463.1:0-29340 GCA_900303285.1 Rhinella marina
ATTTTCTGGATCAAGCGGTAGATGATATTGGTAGCAAATGACTTGGTTGTATTGTGTGACGTACAGAAAGTGTCACCTGGACAGTATATACGGATGGGAGAGAATGGCTGAACTGTGACACACAGAAAGGTTACACAAGCTGAGTAAAATGGGATTTTGTATCACTGAGCTAAAACAACTGAAAAAAATATTTTTTTTTTTATATTTGTTTTTTTATATTTTTTTTTACAATTTTGTTTTTTTGGGAACGTAACGTGCAGGAACTATGGTAGGACTGACTGACACCCTGTTAACGGTGGCTATTTAGTCTGCGACCCAGAGAAATGTCGCACAGAGAGTTTTCTGGATCAAGCGGTAGATGATATTGGTAGCAAATGACTTGGTTGTATTGTGTGACGTACAGAAAGTGTCACCTGGACAGTATATACGGATGGGAGCGAATGTGTTGAACTGTGACACACAGAAAGGTTACACGCAGCTGAGTAAAATGGATTTGTATCACTGAGCTAAAACAACTGAACTAATAATTTTTTTTTTTATATTTTGTTTTTTTGGGAACGTGACGTGCAGGAAATATGGTAGAACTGACTGACACCCTCTTAACGGTGGCTATTTAGTCTGTGACCCAGACAAATGTCACACAGAGAATTTTCTGGATCAAGCGGTAGATGATATTGGTAGCAAATGACTTGGTTGTATTGTGTGACGTACAGAAAGTGTCACCTGGACAGTATATACGGATGGGAGCGAATGTGCTGAACTGTGACAACACAGAAAGGTTACACAAGCTGAGTAAAATGGATTTGTATCACTGAGCTAAAACAACTGAACTAATAATTTTTTTTTTTTATATTTTGTTTTTTTGGGTACGTGACGTGCAGGAAATATGGTAGAACTGACTGACACCCTGTTAACGGTGGCTATTTAGTCTGTGACCCAGACAAATGTCACACAGAGAATTTTCTGGATCAAGCGGTAGATGATATTGGTAGCAAATGACTTGGTTGTATTGTGTGACGTACAGAAAGTGTCACCTGGACAGTATATACGGATGGGAGCGAATGTGCTGAACTGTGACACACAGAAAGGTTACACGCAGCTGAGTAAAATGGATTTGTATCACTGAGCTAAAACAACTGAACTAATAATTTTTTTTTTTATATTTTTGTTTTTTTGGGAACGTGACGTGCAGGAAATATGGTAGAACTGACTGACACCCTGTTAACGGTGGCTATTTAGTCTGTGACCCAGACAAATGTCACACAGAGAATTTTCTGGATCAAACGGTAGATGATATTGGTAGCAAATGACTTGGTTGTATTGTGTGACGTACAGAAAGTGTCACCTGGACAGTATATACGGATGGGAGCGAATGTGCTGAACTGTGACACACAGAAAGGTTACACAAAGCTGAGTAAAATGGATTTGTATCACTGAGCTAAAACAACTGAACTAATAATTTTTTTTTTTTATATTTTGTTTTTTTGGGAACGTGACGTGCAGGAAATATGGTAGAACTGACTGACACCCTGTTAACGGTGGCTATTTAGTCTGTGACCCAGACAAATGTCACACAGAGAATTTTCTGGATCAAGCGGTAGATGATATTGGTAGCAAATGACTTGGTTGTATTGTGTGACGTACAGAAAGTGTCACCTGGACAGTATATACGGATGGGAGCGAATGTGTTGAACTGTGACACACAGAAAGGTTACACGCAGCTGAGTAAAATGGATTTGTATCACTGAGCTAAAACAACTGAACTAATAATTTTTTTTTTTATATTTTGTTTTTTTTGGGAACGTGACATGCAGGAAATATGGTAGAACTGACTGACACCCTGTTAACGGTGGCTATTTAGTCTGTGACCCAGACAAATGTCACACAGAGAATTTTCTGGATCAAGCGGTAGATAATATTGGTAGCAAATGACTTGGTTGTATTGTGTGACGTACAGAAAGTGTCACCTGGACAGTATATACGGATGGGAGCGAATGTGTTGAACTGTGACACACAGAAAGGTTACACGCAGCTGAGTAAAATGGATTTGTATCACTGAGCTAAAACAACTGAACTAATAATTTTTTTTTTATATTTTGTTTTTTTGGGAACGTGACGTGCAGGAAATATGGTAGAACTGACTGACACCCTGTTAATGGTGGCTATTTAGTCTGTGACCCAGACAAATGTCACACAGAGAATTTTCTGGATCAAGCGGTAGATGATATTGGTAGCAAATGACTTGGTTGTATTGTGTGACGTACAGAAAGTGTCACCTGGACAGTATATACGGATTGGAGCGAATGTGTTGAACTGTGACACACAGAAAGGTTACACGCAGCTGAGTAAAATGGATTTGTATCAATGAGATAGAACAAAAAAAAAACAGGGTTAGATATGGCGATAGCTGCACTACTAGTGCCAGCCAGCCAGGTGACAAAAAAAAAAATAATATAAAATGTCTTCTAGCCCTTAGAAGGGCTGTTGGGTTCTTTGTGGGTGATCCCTGCCTAACAGACAACTAAATGCAGGCCCTAACACTGTCCCTGAAAGGCAGCAGCTCTATCCCTAACGACATCCAGACGGCATCTGAGCCAAGCGCCGCGGCCAGTCGGTAGTATATTCCAGGGTCACCTGATCAGGCCAGCCAACCCCTGCTATCGACATGTAAGGGCCCCACGTGATGCTGGGTGTACTGTAGAGTCTCCTGGCTTGTGATTGGCTGTGTTTTTAGGCGCCAAAAAAGCACGATGCGGAAGTTGCCATTTCCTCGAGCATGGCGAGATACTCGTCCGAGCATCGAGCAGTTACGAGTACCCTAATGCTCGAACGAGCACCAAGCTCGGACGAGCTTGTTCGCTCATCTCTAGTGGTGACCATGGCTGCCATTTTGAAGTCGGCGATTTTGGATCCAACTTTAGTTTTTTCAATGGGAAGAGGGTCATGTGACACATCAAACTTATTGAGAATTTCACAAGAAAAACAATGGTGTGCTTGGTTTTAACGTAACTTTATTCTTTCATGAGGTATTTACAAGTTTCTGACCACTTATAAAATGTGTTCAAAGTGCTGCCCATTGTGTTGGATTGTCAATGCAACCCTCTTCGCCCACTCATCACAAACTGATAGCAACACCGCAGAAGAAATGCTAGCACAGGCTTCCAGTATCCGTAGTTTCTGGTGCTGCACATCTCGTATCTTCACAGCATAGACAATTGCCTTCAGATGTCCCCAAAGATAAAAGTCTAAGGGGGTCAGAACTGCTACATGATGATGTGTTTCCCTCTTTATGCACTGAAGCTGGCACGTTCCCTGATTTTTTCCAGCAAAATGGTGCACCACCACATTATGGGTGTCAGGTCCGAGCATTCCTAGATAAATAGTTTCCTGGAAAGTGGATTGGTCGTCATGGGCCAGTTGAATGGCCCCCAAGGTCTCCCAATCTGACCCCCTTAGACTTTTATCTTTGGGGTCATCTGAAGGCAATTGTCTATGCTGTGAAGATACAAGATGTGCAGTACCTGATACTACGGATACTGGAAGCCTGTGCTAGCATTTCTTCTGCGGTGTTGCTATCAGTGTGTGAAGAGTGGGAGAAGAGGGTTGCATTGACAATCCAACACAATGGGCAGCACTTTGGACACATTTTATAAGTGGTCAGAAACATGTAAATAACTCATGAAAGAATAAAGTTACGTTAAAACCAAGCACGCCATTGTTTTTCTTGTGAAATTCTCAATAAGTTTGATGAGTCACTTGACCCTCTTCCCATTAAAAAACTAAAGTTGGATCCAAAATGACCGACTTCAAAATGGCAGCCATGGTCACCACCCATCTTGAAAAGTTTCCCCCCTCCCATATACTAATGTGCCACAAACAGGAAGTTAATATCACCAACCATTCCCATTTTATTTAGGAGTATCCATATAAATGGCCCACCCTGTACATCAGAGGAGACATAACTGGATCTAATAGGTATGTAGTGCAGAATACCCCTGTATGTTTCATCCATCCAAATATGTCTTTAGCAATAGGGTTGGGAAAGGGGTTGGATTGAGAATTTAGCACGGAGCAGGGGACTCCATTTCAGTTTTTTGCCTCAGGCAGCAGAAAGGCTAGGCATACACCTGATTACTCCCTTAGGAGTATCCCCAAGTCAAATGCTCATCTGCTTCTGTTACAGGCAGATTCTCTAACCAATTGCACAATTTTCTTTGTGTAAATTTTGATAAACGTGTAGGCCTCTCTACTTTCTTCAAAGCCTAACACTATTTTTGAAACATAAGTAGTATAAAATCTCAAAAAGTCACAAAAATTTTTGAAAAAAAGCTGCTTGCAGAAAAAGTTGTTAATTTTGTATGCAAAAACTGCTTCTGTGTATTAGTCTAACTAACTGCCAGCAGTACCAGAGACAGCCATATTTATATGTATGTTATCAGGCTCAACAGTGAAGGCGCCGCCCCATCCCAGCAATTATTGTGGTCTTTGTGTTATGTTAATTAGTTAGGATCCTGGACATCGGACCTTCACTGTCCACATACATCTCATTAAAATTTGGACCATTCTATTTTAGTTTCAAAAAGTGTTTTATTGAGTTATAATACATAATAGAACAAGAGGAACAAGGACAGTGTCCAATTGCATATGCCTCACGCAGGAGGCCGCAAACAGGTAATGTACATCAATACACGGCCCAAAAATTTAAAAAAAATATAAAAAAAGGAAAGAAAAAACAAATAAATAAAAAAAACAATACAAAAAATCATAACAGCAGAAAAACAGGTATTCCCATAATATTAAATTAAAAAATGATACCTCGAGTGACATTAAATACACTAATGATCAGAAGGCGTATTTGGATATCGTCATCCCCTCCATCATAACAGAGAGAGCATCAATTCCCAGATTCTATTATAAGAGTATGTATTGTGTTCTATGGAAAGAATGGGAGGAGGGCAGCCAAGGCTGCCACAACTTTAGGTAAGAGTCGACTGTGTCCTCTATTGTTGCATTGATTTTCTCATTAATGGCCATTCTATTCATCCGCTGAAGGACTTCAGCAAGATCGAGGACATTGGACCGCCATTTGACCGCAATGTGTATACGGGCCGCTAGAAGAAGAAATTGGGCCAATATGAAGGGCGCAAATTTCATTCTAATAGGTTTATCACCCAAAAGGCACACAGACGGGCTTTTATGAAAAGTAATGCCCAAGACATTAAATATTATAGAACATATGTTTGACCAAAAAGAACTGGCTATGGGGCATGTCCACCAGATATGGTACATAGATCCAATGGAGTTACAGCCATGAAAACAACGAGGGCCGACTGATGGATAAATACGATGTAATCCCTCAGGAACTAAATAGGCCCTGTGCAATACTTTAAGAGAGGTTTTCACCAAAGACACCTGCCAGCTGCCCCTGGTGACAGCCTCGCAACATGCATTCCATCTTGGGATAGATAAAGAACAATGGATGTCCTCCTCCCATTGGGACATAAATAGCAGTTTAACATCAGAGGCTGGGGTATTCAACCAATTATATAGTCTTGAGATTAGTCCCACTCTCTCAAAAGAATATAAAAGGAATCTTTCAAAGGGAGAGCAGGAGATGGACAAGGAAGCACTCCCCACGATGGACCACCAAAAGGACAAAACTTGCGCTAGTCTATATTCCTCAGATGTAGGAATGGAGTATTTAGATCGAAGTTGAGCAGCAGTTGATAAATTGCCAGCAGTAAGGAAATCATGAAGTCGAGTCATTCTATTGTCGGCCCACCAAGAGAAGGCAGCCAAGCCCATCCCCGGGGGAAAAGATGGGTTAGTAAGAAGTGGGGTAAGAGGAGCAGGTTTTGACTGGAAATTGACCTTGAAGTGTACAGATCTCCATAACTGTAGAGCATAAAATGGTAAAGTTGCCTTGGTTTTAAGGTCTGATGGTAGAGAAGTTGTGGTCCAAAATAATGCCTGCCACGACCAACGGGTTAGCATAGAGAATTCTAGGGCAACCCACATTGGTTGGGCCTTACGGCTGTGTATTAATAGGAGTTGTGCTAATCGAGCTGCTTTATAATATTTAATGAAGTTAGGAAGTGAGAGGCCACCCAGTCGTTTATGGCGAAACATGACTTCCATGAAACATGACTGTAGTTTACGAAGATCCACTAGGGAAACTGGGATCGGTAACGTCCTAAAAAGGTAAAGTAAACGTGGCAAAATAATCATTTTGATAGTGTGAATTCTACCCAACCAGGATAACAAAGGCGTATCCCATTTATTTAAATCTGATCTCCCTATAAAGGGGGTATAGTTTACCTTGTAAATTTTAGATAGATGAGGGGTGAGATAGATCCCCAAATAAGATGGGACAGGTGTGAAAAACAAATTCACGCTCGATTAAAGCTATGGTGTGGGAAGGAGTATTACAGTAAAGGGTTTCTGATTTGGAGGGATTAATTTTCAAGCCAGAAGCTTTAGAAAATTCCTGTAATAGATGACAGAGTCTAGGGAGAGATATCACAGGGTTAGTGATTGTGAGGAGTAAATCGTCTGCAAAAAGGTTGGCCTTATACTCTTGGGTTCCAATGGTGACTCCCGTAATGTTAGGGTTCTGACAAATCAGGGCCTCTAATGGCTCAATAGCCAATGCAAACAGGGCTGTAGATAGGGGACAGCCCTGTCTGGTCCCTCTACAAATATTGATAGGTTTTGAGGGTGGAGGGTAGTTTTAAATAGGCTGTGGGATGGGAATATAGGGATTTTAAAGCTTGAATGAATGGACCATGAAAACCCAAATGCTTAAGGACTGACAATAGATAGTCCAATGAAATACAGTCGAAAGCTTTTTCCAGATCCAGAGAAAGCAGAGTGAGGGGAAGTTGACGTTGATTAGACCAAGAGATAATATTAAGTATTTTGCGGACATTGTCCGGTGCCTCTCTTTGTGGGATAAATCCCACCTGATCAGGGTGGATAAGATGATGGAGCAGTAGGTTTAATATAGGGGCTAGAATGGAAGTAAATATTTTAGCGTCAATATTTAATAGGGAGATAGGCCTGTAATTAGCTGTTGAGAGGGGGTTTCTATTGGGCTTGGGAATTACAGTGATGAGGGCATCTAGGAATTTTTGTGGCATTTCGTGACCCTGCAGAATATGATTACAATAGGACCTAATGTGGGGAATGAGAATTGAAGAAAACTTTTTAAAATAAAGGGCAGTTAGACTATCGGGGCCAGGTGCTTTACCTAATTTTAAGGATTTAAGAGTCATCTCCACCTCTAATATTGATACTTCTCTATTGAGCTGCTGTACGGCATCAGCAGTAAGCTTAGGTAGATTAGCTTTAGAAATAAAAGCTTCGTTAGATTCGGTAGGTTGGCTATGGCTTTGTTTATAAAGAGCCTGATAGAAGTCTGCAAAAGTATTGTAAATTCGTTTTGGGTTACTGGTAACCTGTCCCTCTTGGGTTTGTATCTTGAGAATCCGATTTATATTGTGTTGGGATTTGAGTTTTCTAGCAAGAAGTTTATCAGGTTTGTTTGCTAGTTTATAATATTTAGCCTTGGTCCAACGAAGGGCTTTCTCAGTTCTATGTGACAAGACAGAATCTAATTGTAGTTTAGTGGCCTTAATAGCCTGATGTAGGAATAGGGATGGATGTTGCTGATGGGCACGAACCAATTTTGCTAGTTTAGATTCTAGAGAGGTTTGGGCTTGGGTTCTATCTTTTTTTCTTTTGGACGCGATAGCTATTAGTTTACCCCTTATATATGCCTTATGGGACAACCATATCCAATGTGGAGAAGTATCTTCAGTTGTGTTGACTGTAAAAAAGTGGGTTAGCTCGGATTATATTTGTGACTGGATTGAGGGATCAGATAACAGGGCCTCATTGAGACGCCAAGAAAAGGGAACTGAGTGTTTAGGCACAAAGTGAAAAACAGAAAACACCATGTCATGATCAGACCAGGCGGAAACAATATATCTACTGTATAGAAGAGAGGGGAGAGCAATTGCTGATGAAAGTATCATATCAATGCGAGTATGAGTATGATGCGATGTAGAATAAAAAGCTTCTAGCTTCTAGCAGGGCCATTATGTTCCCTCCACATGTCAGCTAGTGAAAGAAGGTGCATGGTATCATCAATAAGCTTCTTGTGCTCACGGGAGTGTTGGGAGTCAGATACATGGGATCTATCAATAGTAGTATTAAATACAAAATTGAAGTCACCACACCAGATGAGATAACGGTAATCAAGAGGTTCGATCCTCTCAGCTAGAGACCTAAAGAACTGAAGGGGGTGGTCATAAAGAGCATATGAGTTCACTAAACAAATGGGGATATCCTGAAGAACCCCTAGAATTATCAGGTATCTACCATCTGGATCGGCATAAGTTTGTTTTACGTGGAAAGGGAAATTATTCCTAAAAAGGGTAACCACACCTCTTGTCTTGAATGTATGAAAAGCTGCATAGAAAGTGGAGTAACGGAGATGAATATAAGTAAGGGAAGATGTGGTGGAGAAGTGCGACTCCTGCAGGCAAATAATATCTGGGGAATGCTTTAGGTAGTCAATGAACGTTTTTTTTGTGTTTAAGGGGTGAGTTAAAATCCCTGACATTATGTGATATTACATGACACATAATGAAAATCGTATAATGCGTGCATGGAATACTACAAGAGACCACAGTCCCCCCCCCCTCCTCCCGTAAAGAGCCTTCAGATCCACAATATATGAGGGTAATGAGGTAGAAGGGAGAATACCATAGTGTATCATTAAATACAACAGATAAAAAACAACAGAATAAACTGTAAAAACGTGTAAGTAAAACAGTAAATCTGGATTGGAAGTACCACAGCTGTGGCCCCCCACACCAGGGTAACAGAGGCAACATGGTAATCCTACCACTGAAAGGCCCACAATCTACTCGGCCTAAACTGACCAAAGAGTACTACAGTGAGAGTCATTCAGGCAAGCAACATAAGATCTCAGGACGTCCCCAACAAAAAGATCTCCTCTTCGAAAATAGGGGGTCGCCTGAGTGTTACACATAGTGTTCCTACCCGACTTGGAACAGGTGACATTCGGGAGAGGGAGTCAGGAACATAGATCAGGTCTTAGGGCCTGTCCTGGTATTCTGCGATGGACGTGAGGTAGTGGACCACGATCTGGACGGTCTTGGGGTCCTCTGAGGCAAAGGTGCTGATGTCTGCGAAGGAATTCCCGCTTCTTTGCCTTCTTCCAAGGAGCGAGATGTGTAGGTCCTGGAGTTGTAAAATGGAAAACCTCAGCGGTAGCGCGCCTGGGCTTGTTGGAGAGCCAGGGTGATGGGTTTCATGGCTCTGCGGCGCCCTAAGGTAGAGGGAGCTAAGTCAGAGTAGAGGCGTGCTGTTGGTGGTAGGCCCGGTAGTACAGACAAGTTGCGTGCCGCAGCCAATATTAAATCTCGGGCTTCTGGATAGTGCAATTTCAATACTATATCTCTTGGTGTATCAGGATTTCTCTGAGTGCCTAAAGCTCTGTGAATTCTATCGATTCGATAGATGATGAGGAAGCAAAGCCTTGAATAAGTCCGCTAGTTGGTGCAATGAAGTGACGGTTTCAGGCACTCCTCGTATATGGAGGTTCGCTCTTCTGGAGCGATTCTCTAGATCCTCAAGCTTCAATTCCAGAGCCTCTAATTGAGCTGATTGAAGTGAATGGGTCCGTGATCCGCATGCGGCAACCCGACAGTCGGTGCCCGTGCATTGTGGACCGCAATTTGCGGTCCTCAGCACGGGCACAGCCGACACATGTTCATGTGCATGAGGCCTTAGGCTTAAATTAGCAACATTTGATAAATTTGGTGCAAATTACAACAACCAAGATGCCTGAAAACTGTCATTATAAATTCCCCTCATGATGAATCCCCCTTTATAAGTGTCTAATGAAGCTCCAAGGCAGCTGAGTAGCATCAATAAATTTATTTTCTTACAAAGTAACTGCTGAATAGCGGGATCATTCTGCTCAATACAACTTTGTTCATATCTCCCAGATGGAAGGGTAAACTTCCATGTACTCTAATTCCTGTCTGTAGCCAATCAATCATGTCAATGAAGAACAGCGTGTTCATTGATGGTGGTTCTGCTCATTGATACTGGAAAGCTATCATAGCAGGAACACATAATGTTTCAGATCTTAGCAATAATTGCTTAGTGTAAAAAGGCCTTAGGCAATTCTTCTAGCAACACTGCAAAGGATTCTGTACTTTACACAAGTTGTGCTCATACAAATGTAAACTGTCCCAGAGACTCTGTGAGAAATGACAGATGCTCAATTGTGGGAAATGATACATGCACTTGCACTAAGGCCCCTTTCACAAAAGCGAGTTTGCATTGCGGGTGCAATGCGTGACGTGAACACACAGCACCTGCACTGAATCCTGACCCATTTATTTCAATGGGTCTATGTACATGAGCGTTTTTTTTTCATGCATCAGTTCTGCGTTGCATGAAAAATGCGGCATGTTCTATATTCTGCATTTTTTGCACAGCCCTGGCAAGCAAGTGCAGATGCAATGCGTTTTTCACTGATAATTGCTAATAGATGTTGTTTGTAAACCTTCAGTTTTTTATCATGCACGTGAAAAACACATCAAAAAAAAGCATTGCACCCGAGTGAAAAAACTGAAGAACTAACACAATTGCAGACAAAACTTACTGAACTTGCTTGCAAAATGGTGCGAGTTTCACTGAACGCACTCTGAACGCATCCGGACCTAATCTGTTACACTCGTGTGAAAGAGGCCTACAGAACCTGCCATATTGCTGACTTCAGCAGTCCATCCCTCAGGATGAATGCAGAGACAAACTTTAAGTAGGGGTATGCTCACACAACAGATTTTAAAAATCCACCTACAATATTCCGCTCAGAATCTGCATGTTTTTTTCAACTGATTTTTTTCTATTTTTTTAATGGTTTTTGATGCATTTTTTCCAATGTTTCTTTTTAAACCAATGGGTGCTCACTTTAATACCAAACTGTATTTTCGGATTGTGGTTTTTGACAAAAACGCATGGACACGTACGCAGTGTTTTATCACGCCTCCCATTCATTTTATTGGGACATTCAGCGTGTATTCCACCCCAAGATAGGGCATGCTGATTGTTTTTTCCATGTATCTTTGACAGGGTCAGGCAGTGGTCACGCCTGGTCCTGTCAATCAAAGTGCCGAGGACGCAGCAGTTACAGAGAGAGCAGAGCGTCTAGGAGTAAAGGCAACTCCCCTGTTGCTACTAGAAGCTCATTTGCATATATTAAAACATCATTTTTCTCAGCAATGCGGGCACATATGAACACAAATGCCCTCAGCTGCCAAGCGCACAAACAACAGGTCAGACAGTTTTATAGGTACAAATCTGCTGACACCACTCCATATGATACTTGGCGTTGTGCTTGGTGATGTAAGGCTTGCATGAAGCTGCTTGGACATGGAAACCCACGCCATGAAACACCCCGTACACAGTATTTGTGCTGATATAAAGGGCAGGAGAGGTTTGTAACTCTGTAGTTATTGAATCAGCAGAGCATTGGTAACTTTTATGCACTATGCACCTGAGAACTCGGTGACCACGCTCTGTAACTTTACGTGGTCTGGAACTTCATGGAGTTGCTGTGGTTCCTAAACACTTCCACTTTGCAAGACTACGACTCACAGCTGATTGTGGAATATCTAGTAAGGAAGAATTTTCATAAACTGATGTACAAAATGGAATAAATCACGTTATCCACTGGCGCTTATAATCAGAACAGTTGTGTTGCTGCAGTACCGCAGCGGTACCACACCACCTGCTGCCTTAAATAAAACTGTAGAATAAAATAACTTCTAGGCACCGCGCAACTCTCTAACTACTACACAGACACTATTACCCACTTGAATAGAAATCGGCATTCGCCAAGTCTTAATAGGCACAATCCAAAATCACATACAGGTAAGGCTACTTTTACACTAGCGGCAGTCCGGATCCGGCAGGTGAAGGGTGCTGCCGAATCCGGACTGCCGCAGGGACATGTGTGGAGCCGGAACCGCGCTCCGGCCCCACACATGTCACACAGTACTTACAGACACACACACATATACACAGACAAATACACATACATACTTACATGCTCCCGGCAGGTCTCCACAGCGCCGGAGGAGCAGGACAGCGCACAGATGACGATTCTCCACAGCGCCCTCTGCTGGGCGCCTGGTGGAATCGTCATCTGTGCGCGCCGTCCTGTTCCTCCTGCGCTCTGGAGACCTGCCGGGGTGCATGTAAGTATGTATGTGTATATGTCTGTGTATGTTTATGTGTATGTCTATGTCTGTATGTGTGTATTGTGTGTATGTGTGCAGGTGACGGATCCGTCATGAACTCCATTGAAAGTCAATGGAGGACGGTTCCGTTCACCATTGTGTCACACCAAACGGATCCGTCCCCATTGACTTTCATTGGGGGTCATGATGGATCCGTCTTGGTGCGGATGCCTGGACCGGAGAGCAAACCGCAGCATGTTGCGGTTTGCTCTCCGGTCTGAAGACGGAACGGAATGCTTTCAGAAGCATTCAGTTGTCTTCAGTTCAGTTTTGCCCCCATTGACAATGAATGGGGACAAAACTGAAGCATTTTATTCCGGTATTGAGCCCCTATGATGGAGCTCAATACCGGAATTCCATAACGCTAGTGTGAAAGTAGCCTCTTCCTAACAAAGTAGATAACTACAACAGTGCTATACTTTGATGTACAAAATGTACAATGATAGCATCCTATTACAGTACCAGGCTCAAATTCAATGAGCTATTAAGAAAGACTCATTCTTTCACAAATGTTTGTAAAGGTGGGTTCTTCAGAGGGTGGTGAACTCACTGATCTGCAGCTCATTTATAACGAGGGGTGCTTGACCATGGCCAGGAAGGTGGTGAAGGACCTCAGACATCCAAATAATGGTCTCTTTCTTCTCATGTGGTCCAAGAAATGTTACTGCATTGTGGAAGCTAACACCTAGAGCAGGGATCAGCAACCTCCGGCACTCTAGCTGTTCTGAAACTACTACTCCAAAAATCCTCCTTTCACTTCTGTGGGAGTTACAAGAACACCAGAGTAAGTTTGCATGCTGGGAGCTGTAGTTTAACAGCAGCTGGAGTGCCGAAGGTTGCTGATCGCTGACCAAGAGAATGAGGAACAGCTTGGATTTCTTGCAACTGCAGTGGCCATGTAGCCCTAGCCTTAGTGAACTTTTAGGGATTTCTTTGGCTTGCTTTGGAGTCCAGTATAGTATCAGAGTTGTTCCCCCATTAGCACTACTCCTAGTATGTTGCTGTTCTCACTCTGAGCGTTCAGTGACGTCACTGTTGCAGATACAGATGCTGTTAGAGACTAGAGATGAGCAAATCTATTCACCGCTTCGTAGATTCGATACGAATCTACGCAATTTTCCACTCCGGAGCGAATCCGGATTTTTTCAGATTCGCTCCGTTCGATTAGAAAATGTTTTTAAAGCTTTGTACGCATACGCTACATACTTGTCCGATGAATTGTTCGCTAATACAACGTATAAGTAACTTTAAACGCTGATGCGTACAAATTCAGTTAATTAGCGAACTTTTGCTGTACGTTCGTTATTCGTGCGGAAATAGGCGGCAAAAAGCCCGGGAAGAAAGCGGTCACCTGACCTAGTGGGAAGGGCTTGCTCTGATTGGCTCATAGGCTCAGTAAGCCTGTGACATCAGTTGTGCTACAACTGCTGAGACAAGCAGAAGCACTGTCTGTGAAGTTCTGAAGTTTCTGAACTGAATTGTGGTGTAATTGTTCTGGACATCCATAATGCATATCAGGGCCAGTGCAGGGCTAATAATTAATCAGACAGGGAGAGAGACAGGGAGAGAGACAGACCTGCAGGGTCACAGTCACGTGAAAATGTCTGGCATGGAAAAGCAAAAGGGTTCCAGTTCCAGCCAAACCTCAAGCTCCAAAAAGTTTATTTGGTATGCAAATGAGCCACTAAGAGTGGGCGTTATTCTTTCAGGAAGGAGCCCAGGCACGCCTCCTGCCACAATGTGTCCACCCACCCCTCCTACATCACATTTAAGCCATAACTCTGCCCCCTTTTTCCTGCTCCCAGCATGAGAGCGGGCTTGGGCACTAACAGGAGGTGTGGCTGGGTTCCTTCCTGCAAGAGTCACACCCCTCTGGGCACCTTACTGGCTCATTTGCATACCAAATAAACTGGATTTTCAGAAGATAGAAAACAGCTATTGCTGAAACAAAGGCACATCTGGAAATAAGGTACTAAGTCCATGGCTTTACTAAAATAGCGATTATCCTGGTGACAGATTTCCTTTAAGAGCTGTGTCCCAATATATTTTTCCATATAGTGTAGGTTAAACAGGTTGTGACAGATGCCCTCACCAATAGGCTAAAGTGGCCTTTGTTTAACTGATACCTCATGAGATTCTCAATTTCATCTCATGATGTATCGATGAAACTGATGCTATTAAAGCCTATGGGTAACGAATGTCACTGTAAGGCATCTGTCCCAGACTGCATTTAACGTATATGAGCTTTTTCCACCCATAGGCTATAATGTCTTACGTTCAACTCATATGTCATGAAAAGCTATTGAGAAACTCATGAAGTATAAATTAAACAGATATCTGTGCAGGATCCCATACAATGACATCCATCGCTCATAGACTACCATGTTAAAAAAGAATATCTTAACAATGAATTCCATGAATATTTCTACTGAACACTGTGGGATAGTGTAGTCTTCTATGCTATTCCTTCTACTTTTTTGCAGTATACTGATGTATACTGTCCAGACAGACAGTCTTTTCTCCTCCATGTGACTAATGGAGCCCTATGGTCATGTTTAGCATCTGGAGCTTTACCGATGTATACACTAAACATAGGGCAAAAATGTAATATGAACCCAGTTTTACTGCTATTGACATGCGAACATGAATACTTCATTTCAGAGATGACGTGCGAACATGAACACTGCACTTCAGACAAAGGATTACCTCCCTATGGGAGGGAGGACGTAATTGTGAATGACATAGAGGACGTTGCAGTAGTCATGGGGGCATCATGTCTGGCAGAAAAGTCATTATGGCTGTCATGGAGGCATCAGGCCTTGAGGTTGATTGTGGTTGTCAGGGGGAGATTGCAAGTACCATAAGATACATTATACTGTATTGTGGCTGTCATAGGGAACAATTTGTGGATCTGTAGTCATGTGGGCTATGTGTTATAGTATCAAGGATCCTAAGATGTCTAAGTAAATTCAGCAGAAAAAGCCTTTAAGCTGGGTTCGGGAAGAGGGGGTTGGTGGACCATGAAAGTGAACAAATACCATCAGAATATGTCAGCTATCAGTCACTGGATGTAATAGTTACTTCTATGACTTCACCTGATCAGAACTGGATTTACCAGTCCACTGGTGATAACCAGTCATGTTAAGGTGGTATTAATTGTAATTAAAAGTAATGCTTTATTATAAAAGATGAGGCAACTTATTTGGGGATGGAGCTAAAGCAGAATATACACTCCCTACTAACATGAGCCCAATGACCCAAAATGTCCCAGGTGTTTTCAGGGCATAGCAATGACCCCGGCTCCCTAGTTCTCTGGTGGGCTAATCATGTCCTGTTCTTAATAGCCAAAAAGCTAGCCAAATCAGATTATAAGCTTTCCTGTACTCTTACAGCCTCGCAAGTATATAATATGTGTGGATTTAGCACTCAGACCCTAATAATATACTTCTTTAACAGATGTAGGGCTGTTGGTTTCTGTAAATGAAAGCATATGTCAGGTCTAATGACAAATTTGAACATATGATTTTAATGCTTTACATTTCTATAAATTCAACAATTTGATTTACACACAGGTTTATGGTTACCATTAACAACTGTAGGGCTGACACTTTCTTCACTAATACACTTTTATTGTAGAAGTAATGGAAAATCTGCCTATGTTCTGCTAAACTGCAAATGAGTTCTTTATTGTATGTGAAATGCTGAATTTCCTTATGGACTCACAAAACATTTAATAAAGTGAGCAGCTCAGCCATTTCATTACACGTACCACATACAAGGTACTATTGAAACAATGCCCTTCAAGCCAGGGGATCCC
Source organism: Rhinella marina (assembly GCA_900303285.1). Taxonomy (NCBI): domain Eukaryota; kingdom Metazoa; phylum Chordata; class Amphibia; order Anura; family Bufonidae; genus Rhinella; species Rhinella marina. The sequence goes on from ONZH01022463.1 coordinate 16,162, forward strand.
CAAAGCTTTGGAAATAAATGATATTGCTACTGTCTGCTTCTATTGCAGAGCAATTTCACTTCCATGTTTAAAGCGACCACTACAGATAGCATGAAATACAAAGTTCCTTGTTAATTACATATCCGCTGACAGCTCAAAGGGAGTTTATGTGAATAGATAGATAGATAGATAGATAGATAGATAGATAGATAGATAGATAGATAGATACCTGTCTGATATTATACTGTACCCATGTACCTGGTGCCCTTATCTTCTGTGCACTTTATCTGTTTTCCTTTATATACTTAAAGGGAACTGATCAGGTTGAACATAATGCAGGCAGCAGGTTATGGAGCAGGATGCGCTGAACAGATCTAATATATAAAGCTGAGTGTATGTGTGTGTATGTCCGCTAAAGGAATCCGCACCGCTGCAGCTACAATCACAAAATTTGGCACACATGTACATCAGGTGTCCGGGAAGGTTTTAGAACAGTTTTCAGCTCTCCAGGACGTACCGTTCCTGAGATATTCCCAAAAAATGCATTAGCCAATAGTAGCCTGATCACATGACCCTTATCAGCCAATAGAAGCTCACAGGCAGTCTCCACACACCAGGTTTCTATGACAACCTAGCCAGTTCACTGCTGTAGGTCTGCATTAAAGAGGCAGAGCACTGTGGATGACAATGGTAAAGGGGTATTCCGGTTACCATAACTATAACTTATGTTTTAGACTAACTCATCATCAATCATTACCTCATATAATTTAAATTTCACATATTTACTGTTCAGTAGTAATAAAAGATGTTTTCTTCCACTGCTACCCACCTTCCTCCTAAATTACTATGGCATCCACCTGTAATTCAGGCCACCGTCAAAAGAAGGACTTAAAAGCACCACCCCCAGATCCCACTAAGTCACTCCCCTGACTCAGTCAGGCCACGCCCCTTCCATGCCGCATTTGACCGGGATTAAAAATATAGGTAAAAATCACCTTCTGTAAGCTGCAGGGGTGGGGGTAGGGTGACTTTCTCCTGCAGCTCATGCTCAAGACTGCACAGTGCTGCTGCTGAGAGTGAGCTGTTCAAAAGGACATCCCTGTGTCCATCCAGGCCCTGCGCATGACAGAGGACAGGGAGCCTGAAAGCCAGACTGTCCAGCCTAAAACAAGACCTCTGGCCACCCTAGGGGCAGGCTGATGTTAGGGTGGCCAGATTTCTGGCTTTAGGCTGGACAGTCCAGTTTTCTGGCTACCCGTTCTCCGTCCAACGCAGTGCCTGGACAGACACAGGGATGTCCACCCTTTCAGTAGCTCACATTCAGACAGCTTCTCCTCCATGTCTTCACGGAGCCAGGGGGGCGTGGCCTCATGTTTAGTGATGTGTCTTCATGGGAACTGGGGGCGCTGTTTCATGTTTGGGGGAATGGCCGGGGAGGTCTGGCTTTCTGGGGTGAAGACAGTGGCCACTCTAGCTGCTGTAGAGGTCACAGTTAAAGGGTCAGTCTGCAGTAGAAGTCACTGTTAAAGAGGCAGGCTGCTGTAGAGGTCACTGTTAAAGGGACGGGCTGCTGTAGAGGTGACTGTTAAAGGGGTGGGCAGCTGTAGAGGTCACTGTTAAAGGGGCGGGCAGCTGTAGAGGTCACTGTTAAAGGGGGAGGCTGCTGTAGAGGTCACTGTTAAAGGGGCAGGCTGCTGTAGAGGTCACTGTTAAAGGGGCAGGCCACTGTAGAGGTCACTGTTAAAGGGGCTGGCCACTGTAGAGGTCACTGTTAAAGGGGCGGGCTGCTCTAGAGATCACTGTTAAAGGGGCGGGCAGCTGTAGAGGTCACTGTTAAAGGGGCGGGCTGCTGTAGAGGTCACTGTAAAAGGGGTGGCCTGCTGTAGAGGTGACTGTTAAAGGGGTGGGCAGCTGTAGAGGTCACTGTTAAAGGGGCGGGCAGCTGTAGAGGTCACTGTTAAAGGAGCAGGCTGCTTTAGAGGTCACTGTTAAAGGGGCAGGCTGCTGTAGAGGTCACTGTTAAAGGGGCAGGCCACTGTAGAGGTCACTGTTAAAGGGGCTGGCCACTGTAGAGGTCACTGTTAAAGGGGCGGGCTGCTCTAGAGATCACTGTTAAAGGGGCGGGCAGCCGTAGAGGTCACTGTTAAAGGGGCAGGCTGCTGTAGAGGTCACTGTTAAAGGGGTGGCCTGCTGTAAAGGTCACTGTTAAAGGGACGGGTTGCTGTAGAGGTCACTGTTAAAGGGGCGGGCCGCTGTAGAGGTCACTGTTAAAGGGGCTGGCCGCTGTAGAGGTCACTGTTAGAGGGGCGGGCTGCTGTAGAGGTCACTGTTAAAGTAGCGGGCACTGTAGAGGTCACTCTCGATATCTTTTAACAACACACACACACAAACAGTTAAATTAAATATACCCGGGCGAAGCCGGGACCTTCAGCTAGTTAAGTAATTAACTTGCAATTTATTCTTTTCCTGATGCAGCGATTTTCCTCAATCGAGATAGCAGAGAAGCATGTGGAGAATATTTATTATTTTCCTTTATAACCTGGAAGAAATAAGAGGATACCGGCTGCGCGATCAAGTGGATGAGGTGAGTTGTTTTTTTCTATTACTTTAACCCCTCAATGGCCATTTTATTTAGTCTTAAGGAAGCTATTATTTTCCGTTTTAACCACGTTATAACGGAAAATAATAAAATCACCCGAACACCGAACCTGAACTTCAGTGAAAGTCTGGGTTCGGGTCTGGGTACCCGAACTTGCAAAGTTCGTTACTAACCCGAACTTTGCAGTTCAGGTTCGCTCATCACTAGCTGGCTGGTCCGTTCCTCCATACCCGGCTTCTCTCAGTTCTATTAATGTTCCAGGGTGCAGGGGCTAGGAGGTACAAGCCTGCTACCACTTCTCCAGCTACACTTGTTTCTTCAGCCCTAACTATCCCCTGAGGTGTTGCACCAATTGGCAACAGTCAACCACCTCCACATGCTAGCTAACTACCAAGTAGGTTTGGATGATTCTTCATCTGCTCAGTGGTGGGGTCTTAAAGCATATGGCATGACATAATATGACATATTGTACATCTGTGCCATGCCTAATCTGGCAGCCTGATCCAGCATAAATGCCTGCTGATGGTTGGACAAAAATCATATGTAACAGTTTTTGATTGGCTGAAACCCAGCACTTATGCCAGAAATCAGCCAGGTCACCTCCGTACTCTATTACAATAACATGGTCCAGACACATCTTCTACTGAAGACATATGACTGAAGAAGGTCTATTTTCTGACTGAAACATTCTGTATAAGATATGAGTTTTCCTTGATACTGCATGATTCCCATGGTTGGACCTTATTCGATTTAATGCATCAATAAAGTAGAATGAAAGAACATACAAGTGTTGTGTCAATATTTGATTTTAAATAAATGGAAATGAATTGAATGGAATTGTAGAATACTTCAATGCTGGATCAAGCGAAATCCGGTGTGCTGCTCTCTGCCGGAACAGCCTGCCAGATCTGTTGCCAAATATGTGAATGTAACCTTAACCACATATGTAACAGCACAATATTAACACGTTGCCGACCTAGGACGAGAATGCTCGTCCTAATATGGCGTTACTTAACACCCTAGGACGAGCATTCTCGTCCTAGGGTTAACGTGCCGCTGGCTGCCCGCTGCCGCAATCTACAGCAGGGGCCCGGCTGATACTAACAGCCGGGCCTCTGCTGTATCCGCCAGCACCGGTCATTACACCGATGCCGGCGGATTAACCCCTTGTATGCCGCGGTCACGCTGACCGCGGCATACAAGGTAATTGCGGCAGTTTTTAAAGCCATCGGGTCCCCGTGAGGCGTGGGGGGGGGCCTGATGGCTGAGATGGAAGCCCCAATGCCTTGCCCAGAGGCATCGGGACTCACATCTACGGAAGCCCAGGAGACCCAGCCACAGCGCTGGGTCTCCTAGGCAACGGTCAGCGTCTCACAGTGTGAGACGCTGACAGTTGAATGCAGCACAATACAGATGTATTGTGCTGCATTCAATCAGGGATCAGACCCTGAAATGTTAAAGTCCCTTACTGGGACATAAGTGGAATGTAAAAAAAAAAGTTAAATAAAAGTGTTTTAAAAAAATAAAAAATAAAAAAATAATAATAAAGTTTCAAAAAAAAAAAAAGCCCATTCCCCATAAAGAAATACATAAAAATAGAAAAAAAAATAAAAAATATACATATTAGGTATCGCCACGTCCGTAAAAACCTGCTTTATTAAAATATCACATGATCCAGCCCGCCCGGTCAACACCGTTAAAAATAAAAAATAAAACCTGTCTAAAAAAAGTAATTTTTGGTCACATTTCATCACAAAAAATGTAATACCATGCGATCAAAAAAGTGTATGCCCCCAAAAATAGTACCAATCTAACCGTCATCTCATCCCGCAAAAAATGAGCCCCTACCCGAGACAATCGCCCAAAAAATAAAAAAACTACAGCTCTCTGACTATGGTGACCCTAAAACATGATTTTTCTTTGTTTCAAAAATGGTATTATTGTATAAAACTTAAAAAATAAAAATAAGTAAAAAAGTAAAAGTAAAAAGTATACATGCTAGGTATCGCCACGTCCGTAAAAACCTGCTCTACAAAAATATAGCATGATCTCTCCCCTCAAGTGAACACTGTAAAAAATAAAAAAATAAAAACTGTCTAAAAAAAGCCATTTTTTGTCACATTTCATCACAAAAATTGTAATACCAAGCGATCAAAAAAGCGTATGCCCCCAAAAATAGTGCCAATCTAATCGTCATCTCATTCCGCAAAAAATGAGCCCCTACCTGAGACAATCGCCAAAAAAATAAAAAACTACAGCTCTCTGACTATGGAGACACTGAAACATGATTTTTTTTGTTTCAAAAAGGATATTATTGTGTAAAACTTAAATAAATAAAAATAAGTATACATGTTAGGTATCGCCACGTCCGTAAAACCTGCTCTACAAAAATATAGCATGATCTCTCCCCTCAGGTGAACACTGTAAAAAATAAAAAATAAAAACTGTCTAAAAAAAGCCATTTTTTGTCACATTTCATCATAAAAAATGTAATACCAAGCGATCAAAAAAGCGTATGCCCCCAAAAATAGTACCAATCTAATCTTCATCTCATTCCGCAAAAAATGAGCCCCTACCTGAGACAATCACCCAAAAAATAAAAAAACTACAGCTCTATGACTATGGAGACACTAAAATGTGATTTTTTTTTTGTGCTTCAAAAATATTGTGTAAAACTTAAATAAATTAAAAAAAGTATACATATTAGATATTTCCGCGTCCGTAACGACCTGCTCTATAAAAATATCACACGCTCTAACCTGTCAGATGAATGTTGTAAATAACAAAAAATAAAAACAATGCCAAAACTGCTAGTTTTTGTTACCTTGCCTCACAAAAAGTGTAATATAGAGCTACCAAAAATCATATGTACCCTAAAATAGCACTAACAAAACTGCCAACTTATCTCATAGTTTCCAAAATGGGGTCAGTTTTTTGGAGTTTCCTACTCTAGGGGTGCATCAAATGTGACATGGCAACTTAAACTTTTTCCAGTGAAATCTGCCCTGGCGTTCCTTTCCTTCTGCACCCTGCCGTGTGCCTGTACAGCAGTTTACGATGACAAATGGGGCATTTCTGTAAACTACAGAATCAGGGTAATAATTACTGAGTTTTGTTTGGCAGTTAACCCTTGCTTTATTCTCAGAATAAAATGATTCATATGGAAAATCTGTCAAAAAAGTGAAATTCGGAAATTTTGGCTACATTTTCCTTTAATTCTTGTGGAACACCTAAAGGGTTAAAAACGTTTGTAAAATCAGTTTTGAATACCTTGAGGGGTGTAGTTTCTAAAATGGGGTCATTTTTGGGTGGTTTCTATGATGGAAGCCTCACAAAGTGACTTCAAACCTGAACTGGTCCTTAAAAAGTGGGTTTTGGAAATTTTGTGAAAAATTTCAAGATTTGCTTCTAAATTTCTAAGCCTTCTAACGTCCCAAAAAATAAAATGTAATTTTCAAAGTGATCCAAACCTGAAGTAGACACATGGGGAATGTAAAGTCATAACTATTTTTGGAGGCATTACTATGTATTTTAAAAGTAGAGAAATTGACATTTGGAAATTTGGAAATTTTTCTAAATTTTTGGTAAATTTGGTATTTTTTTATAAATAAGAATGAAATAGTTTAACTCAAATTTACCACTGTCATGAAGTACAATATGTGACGAGAAAACAATCACAGAATGGCCTGGATAAGTAAAAGCGTTCTAAAGTTATCACCACATAAAGTGAGACATGTCAGATTTGCTAAAAATGGCCTGGTCCTTAAGGTGAAAAATGGCTGGGTCCTTAAGGGGTTAAAGAGGACCTTTCACCACTCCTGACATGCCAGTTTTAATAGCTTCATGCATTCCCCACGTACTAACAATTCTGGAACATCTATTCTTATGACTCCATGTTGTGCCATTCCTTTATTATTTGCACTAGAAGTTATGAATGAATTGCTATTTGTCTTCAGTAAAGGAACAGAGGGGAGGTGACCAGTTGGGGGTGTACCTGCACAGACTGACTCTAGCCAATCAGTGCTGTCATGTTCAGACTGTGCAGGGACACACCCCCAACTTGTTACCTCCCCTCTGTTCCCTTACTGAAGACAAATAGCAATTCAATCATAACTTCTAGTGCAAATAATAAATGAATGGCACAACATAGAGACATAAGAATAGATGTTCTGGAATTGTTATTACATGGGGAATGCATGAAGCGATTAAAACAGGCATGTCAGGAGTGGTGAAAGGTCCTCTTTAACATCAACAAAACAGAATTGACCATAGAATTGTACCTTTCACCCTGAATCGCACACAGTGCCTTTCTAGCCATGTAGCAGTGCACATAAAATAGCTCCAGTCACATAAAAATGTCTACAGAGGAGTTATTGCTGTGACAGTGCTCATGCAAGTGTGTAAATTGGTAAATTGACCATACAAATGCATACACAAATAAATGTAAAAGGCACAGTCGCCAAATAATACAACATATTTAATTCCTCCATGATCCTGCACCGGCCTCTACACTACAAATAAGAGTTTACAGTAACATCGGCCACTTGAATATAGCTGTATATTTGAATGGCAATCTGTGGAGAAAGCAAACTGGTCTGGTGAATTGCAGATGTGTTATCATCTGAGAAAGTGTCCACATCATCCATTTATCATATCTATAGTAAAACAATTCCTGAAATCTCCCCATGGCCACTGTGCCTTGCAATAGGCTCACACTTGCCGCTCTGTAAAGATTAGAGATGAGCGAGCACTAAAATGCTCGGGTGCTCGTTATTCGAGTCAAACTTTTCCCGATGCTCGGGTGCTCGTTTCGAGTAACGAACCCCATTGAAGTCAATGGGAGACTCGAGCATTTTTGCAGGGGACCAAGGCTCTGCCTAGGGAAGGCTGGGTGAAAACCTGGAAACATCAGAAAATGATGGAAACACCACGGAAATGGACAGGAAACAGCAGGGGAAGCATGCATGGATGCCTCTGAGGCTGCCTAATCCCACCATTACCCCAAATTCTCCTGCAACAGCCTGGTGGTTACCCTCATAGCAATTGTGCTCACCCAGACCAAGAAAGGCGAGGCACATGCCCATCACATGTTAGGGAAGCACCCAACTAGGTGCAACGAAGGTCCATCACCCATGCCGATGCTGGCACTGCTCTCCTATCCCCAGCCACACGATGCAGGCATAAGCCTGACACAGCATGGCGGTGACACCAACAAGTGACAAAGTTAGATGAGGTAGCTGGTGAAACACCCAAAAATTTAGCCTGACACAGCATGGTGGTTACACCACCAATGACTTTGTCCGACTGAGAATGCAGTGAAATGGCTTTTGTTGAGTCTCCAAAAATATTTTTCTTTTCGGAGTACAAAAAGTCGACCCTCAGCAAAAAAAAAATTTTTAAATGTCGGTACTTGCGCCTCCTGAAATTGTCAATTGTGCTCACCCAGACCAAGAAAGGCGAGGCACATACCCATCACATGTTAGGGAAGAACCCAACTAGGTGCAAAGAAAAATTGTTTAGAGAGAGGGCCTGTAGGTGGACCTCCAGAAAAATTGTTTGGAGAGAGGGCCTGTAGGTGGACCTCCGGAAAAATTGTTTACAGAGAGGGCCTGTAGGTGGACCTCCGGAAAAATTGTTTGGAGAGAGGGCCTGTAGGTGGCCCTCTGGAAAAATTGTGGTAAAAGAGTGCAGTTGGACCTCTAAAAAATGGCGTTTTTTGGGTCAGCGTTAGGCAAAGACGACAAGGAGGAGTAGGAGGAGTAGAGAAGAGGAATCGTATACATAAGTAATGTTAATCTTTAGCTGCTTTCCCCCGGAGGAGATTTGAATTCCGGTGAAATCCAGGCTTTGTTCATTTTAATAAGTGTCAGCCTGTCAGCGCTGTCAGTTGACAGGCGTGTACGCTTATCGGTGATGACGCCACCAGCTGCACTGAATACCCACTCTGACAGCACGCTAGCGGCAGGGCAGGCCAGCACCTCCAAGGCGTACAGCGCCAGTTCAGGCCACGTGTCCAGCTTTGAAACCCAGTAGTTGTATGGAGCAGAGTGATCGGTCCGGACGTTGGTATGGTCAGTTAGGTACTCCCTCACCATCTTTCTGTAAAGCTCACCCCTACTCTGCCTAGACTGGGAACAGGTGACAGTGTCTTGCTGGGGTGACATAAAACTGGCAAAGGCCTTGGAGAGCATTCCCCTGCCAGTGCTGGACAAGCTGCCTGCTCGCCTCCTCTCCCCCGCTACTTGGCCCACAGAACCATGCCCTCTGCCGCTAGCGGCGTCAGATTGAAGGATTGTTTCAGCTTGTGCACCAGGGCCTGTTGATATTGATTCACTCTCATACTCCTTTCCTCTACAGGGATGAGAGTGGAAAGGTTCTGCTTGTACCGTGGGTCCAGGAGAGTGAACACCCAGTAATCGGTGTTTGAAAAAATGCTTCTAACGCGAGGGTCACGGGATAGGCAGCCTAACATGAAGTCTGCCATGTGCGCCAGAGTCCCAACACACAAGAATTCCCTCTCCTCACTGGCCTGACTCTCCATTTCCTCCTCCTCCTCCAAGTCCTCCTCTTCAGCCCATACACGCTCAAGAGTTAAGGACTGAGCACTGGTACCCTCTTCTGTCTCGCCGACATTCTCCTCCTCTTCCTCCTCATCCTCATCCCCCTCCTCCGATACGCGCTGAGAAACAGACCGGAGGGTGCTCTGGCTATCAAGCGACGTATCTTCCTCCACCGTCTCTTGTGACAAGCGCAAAGCATCCGACTTCATGCTGAGCAGTGAGTTTTTCAACAGGCAAAGCAGCGGGATGGTGAGGCTGATAATGGCGGCATCGCCGCTGACCATCTGTGTTGACTCCTCAAAGTTGCTCAACACCTGGCAGATATCAGACATCCACGTCCACTCCTCATTGTAGACTTGAGGAATCTGACTGACCTGACTACCAGTTCTGGTGGAAGTTGACATCTGGCAGTCTACAATCGCTCTGCGCTGCTGGTAAACTCTGGATAACATGTTTAATGTCGAATTTAATCTTGTGGGCACGTCGCACAACAGTCGGTGAGCGGGCAGTTGTAGGCGGCGCTGCGCTGCCCTGAGAGTGGCAGCATCTGTGGTCGACTTGCGGAAATGCGCACAGATGCGGCGCACCTTGGTGAGCAAATCAGACAGATTGGGGTATGTCTTGAGGAACCGCTGAACTAATAGATTGAACACGTGGGCCAGGCATGGCACATGTGTCAGTCTGCCGAGTTGCAGAGCCGCCACCAGGTTACGCCCGTTGTCACACACAACCATGCCTGGCTTGAGGTTCAGCGGTGCCAGCCACACATCGGTCTGCGCCGTGATGCCCTGTAACAGCTCTTGGGCGGTGTGCCTTTTGTCACCTAAGCTCAGCAGTTTGAGCACCGCCTGCTGGCGCTTACCCATGGCACTGCTGCTGCGCCTAGAGCTACCGACTGAAGGCGCCGTGCCCACGGATGGTAATTCGGAGGAGGAGGTGGAGGAGCAGGAGGGGTCAGAGGAGGAGGCATAGTACGTCTGAGAGACTGTGACCGAGGTAGGCCCCGCAATCCTCGGTGTGGGCAGTACATGAGCGGCCCCAGGGTCAGACTCGGTCCCAGCCTCCACCAAGTTAACCCAATGTGCCATCAGTGATATATAGTGTCCCTGCCCGGCAGCACTTGTCCACGTGTCCGTGGTTAGGTGGACCTTCTCAGAAACAGCGTTGGTCAGGGCACGGATGATGTTCTGTGACACGTGCTGGTGTAGGGCTGGGACGGCACATCTGTAAAAATAGTGGCGGCTGGGGACCGAATACCGAGGGGCAGCCACCGCCATGAGATTGCGAAAGGCCTCGGTCTCTACCAGCCTATAGGGCAGCATCTCCAGGATCAGCAATTTGGAGATGTGGACGTTGAGGGCTTGGGCATGTGAGTGGGTGGAACTGTATTTCCTCTTGCGCTCCAGCGTCTGCTGTAAAGACAGCTGAACGCTGCGCTGGGACACATTGGTGGACGCTGTGGAGGATAGTGGAGGCGAAGGTGTGGTTTTCCGGCGGGAGGCGCCCGTGCCGGGGTCCTGGGCAGGGGGTTGACTAGCAGAGGCAGCGAGTGACACAGGGGAAGGAGCTTTGGTGTGACCCGCAGGAGGTGAATGGTCTTGGTTCCATTGACTGGGGTGTTTAGCACTCATATGCCTGCGCATGCTGGTGGTTGTTAGGCAGTGGCGTAACTACAACTGACCGGGCCCCACAGCAAATTTTAGAACGGGGCCCCCCCTCAGCACCTTCTTCTCAACCCCCAACTCACGCATCCCCCACTCCTGTGGCTGATCAAAACTGTTGACGAGGCCTGGCAGCCACTCCGTCCATTTCCTACAGGTATATACCGTATATAATGTCATTGTATAATACTGTTGAGGGGGCCCTGACAATAAAATCTTTTAGTATTCCTCCTGAGGGGGCCCCTTGTGAGTCTGGGCCCCAAAACAGCCGCTTCCCCTGCTTCCCCTATAGCTACGCCCCTGTTGTTAGGCTAGTAGTGGTGGCACCCCTACTGATCCTGGTGTGGCACAGGTTGCACACCACAGTCCGTCGGTCATCCTCACTTTCTTTAAAGAACCTCCAGACTTGCGAACATCTAGGCCTCGCCACGGGAGCTTCACTACGTGAAACAGTTGCTGCTGATGCACCAGCTCTGGCCCTGCTTCTCCCTCTGGCCACACCACTGCCTCTTCCAACCTGTTCTGGTGCAGCACTCGTCTCCTCCTCAGAAGCACTGTCTTCACTCGGCTTATCAACCCAGCTTGGGTCAGTCACCTCGTCATCCTCCGATTCCTCAGTCTGCTCCCCCCTCGGACTTCCTACCCTGACAACAACTTCACCACTGTCTGACAACCGTGTCTCCTCATCGTCCGACACCTCTTTACACACTTCTTCCACTAAGTCAACATTGTCATCATCATTATCATCACCCACAGACTGCGACAGTTGGAAAACTTGGGCATTGGGAAAGAGGTCAGCAGCAACCTGAGAAGTGGTTTGTGACTCTGGGAAGGGTCCAGAAAACAGTTCCTCAGAGTATGCCGGATCGCATTCCAAACTTTCCTGGGAGGGGGCAGACTGGGGGGAAGGAGGTTGAGGTGGAGGAGCCAGAGGAGTGCTCCCTTGGGTAACGTGGGTGGACTGCATGGAAGACTGACTGGTGGACAAATTACTTGAAGCATTGTCCGCAATCCACGAGATCAGCTGTTCGCACTGTTGTGGTTTCAACAGTCCTCTACCACGTGTCCCTGTAAGTTGAGACATGAAGCTAAGGGAGTGTAGCTCTGCGGCGTTCCCCTGCTCCCTCATCAGCAGGTACTGTCTCACCCTGCCCAGGACCACGGCCTCTGCCCCCTGCAGTAATTGAATGCCCACGCCCATGCACTCGTCCTCGACCCTTAGCCCTGGGGTTCAACATTTTCTGTATATAAGTGTACTATATAAAAAAAAAAAATGGGCCTACTGTACTGAAACCCACAAACTTGTTAAATCTGAACAAGAAAATATCTAGGTGGATAAGTTAGAGCAAAATTACGCATGTTATTACGTACCGTGCAGTATGGAGCAATTACACTGAAACTATTAGATTAGGCAGATTTGGTCTGCTTAAGTGCAACCCAGACAAATGTCGCACAGAGATTTTTGTAATGTAGCTGTATCAGTGAGAGCAAAAGACCTTTTTTACTGACGTGATGTACAGAATGGGTCACCTGGACAGAAAATACGGATTGTGCTTTGTATATAGGTGGATAAGTTAGGGCAAAATTACGTATGTTATTACGTACCGTGCAGTATGGAGCAATTACACTGAAACTATTAGATTAGGCAGACTTGGTCTGCTTAATTGCAACCCAGACAAAGGTCGCACAGAGATGTTTGTAATGTAGCTGTATCAGTGAGAGCAAAAGACCTTTTTTACTGATGTGACGTACAGAATGGGTCACCTGGACAGAAAAAACGGATTGTGGTGACTGGACAGATGAACTGTGACACACAGAATGGTTCCACACAGCTGTATGAAATGGATTTGTATCACTGAGATAAAACAACAAAAAAACTATTTTTTTATATATATTTTTTTTATATATATTTTTTTTTAACGTGACGTGCAGAAACTATCAGAGAGCAAACTCAGCCCGTGCTGACTGTGGCTATTTTGACTGCAAAACAGACAAATGTCGCACAGAGATTTTTGTAATGTAGCTGCATCAGTGAGTGCAAAAGACCTTTTTTACTGACGTGACGTACAGATGGGTCACTGGACAGAAAATACGGATTGTGCTTTGTGGTGAGTGGACAGCTGAACTGTGACACACAGAATGGTTCACACAGCTGTATGAAATGGATTTGTATCACTGAATAAAACAAAAAATTTTTTTATATTTTTTTTATATTTTTTTTATATATATATTTTTATTTTTTAACGTGACGTGCAGAAACTATAGAGAGCAAAACTCAGACCCCTCTGACTGTGGCTATTTTGACTGCAACCAGACAAATGTCGCACAGAGATTTTTGTAATGTAGCTGTATCAGTGAGAGCAAAAGACTTTTTTACTGA
>ONZH01022464.1:0-114286 GCA_900303285.1 Rhinella marina
TTTGAAGAAACACTGAGAGCTACACCATTCCTCATACCAGCAGGCTACCAAGTAGTCCATATGCCTGCAACACCCTCTAATGCTGCTCCATTCTACATGCCAGCTCCAGCTGCAGTTCCTCAACCTGCTCAAGCACCCGAAGCTGAAGAGAGCATCATTCTAAGAAGATCTGAGCGCTCTACAAGAGGAACACCACCAGCACGCTACAGAGAGTAATTACTGTATGCATAGTATGCCTGTACATATTTTGCCTTATACATGTTTATTGCCATTTATATTGCCTAAGCTAGTTAGCCAGTTAGCTATATTTTATGCAACGTTTAAGTCTCAAAACCTGGTTTCACACCATGCGTATTCTCATCATGCCCAGCCTATGGACTGAGAGGACATTGCCTTTATTATTGTTCTTTCCACAAGTGCCTGCTACAGATCCTGTCATGGACGATGGTTATAATTGCCACAGAGAACTCTCATACTGCAGGGACGCTGCCCAGTTCATCAAAGTATTATATTGGTTATTGCACTGAGGTTACTATTGCACAGGAGTACTGTTTACATGTTTATATATATATTTGCACTAATTACTAGTTAACCGTCGCCGAGGACGGCTCATTTTTAGAGGGGAAGTGTTGTAATGTACCAAAACTGTATGTTTTGTCACATCTGTGTGTTTGTTCCTTTTGCATCAGTTGTTTGGAAAGCATAACATTACAAACTGTAGATTGATGAGGTTGCCCTCTAGTGTTCATGTCTGTTATATTGCACTCTTGCTATCCAATGCATTATCTAAGAGTTCATTCGTTCCTTATAATGTCTATCAAGATGGTGAACAGTTTCCTGAGCATGTGACCTCTGTAACTAGGCCAACCACCAATGGCTAGTCACAGGTACTTAACTCCTCCCCACTCCTTGCACATGTAATCCTGTCATATCCTGTCTCTAGGGATTCTGGTTCTAAACCAGACACAAGTGAGATCGGCCACCACCAGTGCTGCTCTCTTCAGTACCTCAGCCAGGCTTGAGGCCTACCTCAGCATTCCAGCCCAATCTGCAGCTGCAGGACTTGCTCACTAGCATCTTCTATAGTCCAGTGGAACTGCCTCTTACTGTTCCTGAGTCCACTGTCTGGCTGGACATTGTCATTGAGGGTCACCCCAGTCCGCCACGTGTCAACTGACTTCCATGTCAGAGTTCATGCGCCATTGCCCTAACCCGTGCACATGGTAGCGTCATTTCAAGTTATATCAAGTCATCTCAAGTATTCAAGTCTTCTCTTTCTACAAGTGAGCCTGCCAGCTAAAGAATATGTCCAGGTCAAGGTCTGTAAACTGTAAACTACTACTCCCAACATCCTCAGCCCCATAGACAAGCACATGCTCAGAGACTGTTGCATCCATCTTAAAGTTTATGCTACTGCCGCAAGTTATTACCAGTTATTACAACTGCATTGCAATATCAGTCCTGGTTGCATCCAGAGACAACTGCTTGAATAGACATTCCTTTAATAAATCCATCTACCGTTGTTCTGAACCCTGGCATTGGACATTCCTTTTCTTGGTGCCTCGACTAGGGACAACGAAGAATTCTTGCATACCCAAGATCCCTGGGTGTCAGCCACCAGATTACCCTCGTGCTACACCGTGACAACCCAACATCTTTAGGGGCACCCCAGGGTGAGGGTATCGCACCCACCCCACATAAGAGTGTCATCGAACATATAGAGAAAATGCAGGAAAGGATGGAGACAGTTCTGCCGATTGTTCGGGAACATATGGAAGCGGCACAACTGGCTCAGAGCCGGGTATACAACCGGGCAGCCAGGGTGAGGACCTTTAACCCAGGTGACCGGGTACTGGTACTTATACCCACAGTTGACAGTAAGTTCCTTGCAAGGTGGCAAGGGCCCTACGAAGTGATAGAGAAAGTGGGGACAGTAAATTACAAGGTACGCCAGCCAGGTCGGCAAAAGCCAGAACAGGTGTACCATGTCAATTTATTAAAGCCCTGGAAAGATAGAGAAAGTCTACTGGTGGACAACCTGCTCTCGGTTTCCTCTGTGAAGAAGGCTCCATCTTCACCGGTGGTCTCCAAGAAAGCTTCCGCCAAAGTGAAAATAGCAGATGGCCTGTCTACTAAACAAGGTCAAGAGGTCAGGGAGTTCGTGAGTCGGAATAGGGATGTTTTCTCCGAACTTCCTGGACGTACATCCATAATCCAACATGACATTGTCACTGAGCCCCAGGTTCGCTTAAAGCCTTATCGGGTACCTAAGGCTCGGCGACAAGCCATATCTGAGGAAGTGAAGTCAACCCCAAGAAGTGTACGATAGGGTTGGAAGAGGCTAGGTACCTGGGATATGTAATCGGACGGGGAGTCATCAAACCCCCGGTACATAAGATAGAAGCTATACAGAACTGGCCCCGCCCCCTGATGACGAGGCAGGTGAAAGCCTTCCTAGGGTTAATGGGATATTACCGGAGGTTTATTCCCAATTTTGCCACTTTGTCAGCTCCATTGACAGATCTTCTAAAAGGTCGGAAGTCCATAATGGTCCGCTGGAATGTTCAGGCAGGCCTTCAGAGCATTGAAGTCTGTGTTGTGTGGGACATCGGTCCTGGTTACACCTGACTTCAATAAAGAATTTATTGTACAGACCGATGCCTCTGAGGTAGGGCTAGGTGCAGTTCTGTCTCAGGAGGTTAACGGGGAGGAGCATCCCGTTAGTTTCCTGAGCCATAAGCTAACGCCAGCGGAAACGAGGTACAGCATAGTGGAGAGGGAGTGCCTGGCCATCAAGTGGGCACTCGAGTCTCTCCACTATTATCTGCTGGGGAGGACGTTCCGTCTGGTGACTGATCATTCACCTCTCCCGTGGATGAGCCAGGCAAAGGAGAGAAATGCTCGGGTTACCAGATGGTTCCTCTCCATGCAAAACTTCAAGTTTACAGTGGAGCACAGGGCAGGGACGCTGCAGGGGAATGCAGATGCTCTGTCCAGAGTCCACTGCATGGCATGTGTTCACCCCCACAGGTTTGAACAGAGGGGGGGGTATGTGAGGCTGCGACAGGTAAGGCAGTGACAGGTGCCGTATTTGAGGGAAGATACGTGTCACCCAGAATGCTGCAGGAAGCATTCTGAGTAGGAGTTCGGTTTATTAGGAGCGTGCCACCAAGGTGCCCAGCCTTGGTGGGGTAAAGGCCAGCAACTCTGTGTTCACTGAGGTAGTCAGTGAACACCCTAATAGTTAGAGTAGCTGGTTCCAGCTAGTCCGGGTCTGGCTTTTACTGGGAACTGGCAATGTGCTGGGTGGGTGCCGGTTCCCCATGCTCCAGTTCAGGTTTTCAGGTGTGCTCATGTCCAGCATTTCTATTTAATCCTGCTGCTGGACTTAGGTGTGTCTCAGTCTGGAGAAGTTGGCAGTCTGTGTGAGGCAACACTGACTGTGTGTGCTGCATTTATTTGACCCGGCTGCGATCCGGAATTAAGGCTGTATGATTTAGAAAGCTAAATAAACAAGGACTTTGGAGAAGTTCGTGGTATCCCTGCCTCTTTGCACTGGTCGAGTACGATTCCTTACAGTATTTAAATACATAGGTTACAAGACCTAGTGACAAACTTTAAAATCATACCTGTCATGCAGAGTTCTGCGCAGCGGTTGCGTAGATATTTAACTTAGAAAACATATGCAAATGAGCCATCGGAGCACCGGGGGGCGGCCTCTTTCCTCTGGAGCACCGCTCCATCACGGCCCCCCGGGCCCGAGGCACGTCCCCTCGCTATTGGCACGCCCAGTACCCTATTTGATAGACAGCGCTAGACTTATGAGTCTAGCGCTGAAATCCTGCGCATGCATCTTAAAATATCCACTGGAGCATGCGCAGTAGTGCTTGCAGTGTTTGCTACTGCGCATGCTCCAGTGGATGTTTTAAGACGCATGCGCGGGATTTCAGCGCTAGACTCGTAAGTCTAGCGCTGTCTATCAAATAGGGTACTGGGCGTGCCAATAGCGAGGGGACATGCCTCGGGCCCGGGGGGGCGGTGATGGAGCGGTGCTCCAGAGGATAGAGGCCGCTCGCCGGTGGCTCATTTGCATATGTTTTCTAAGTTAAATATCTACGCAACCGCTGCGCAGAACTCTGCATGACAGGTATGAATTTAAAGTTTGTCACTAGGTCTTGTAACCTATGTATTTAAATGCATAGGTTACAACCTAGTGACAGAGCCTCTTTAAAGCACACTCAAATTGCTTCTTAGATAAAGAGATAATTCAAATAACTTAATATGAGGGAATAGAATAGCAAATGAACTCCTGGTGTAATATATAAGGTGCATAACAAGCGATAATGGAAGCATTAATACATAAGTATACTAATATAGCCAGGAGGAGGCATATAACAAAAGGTATAGGGGACAGGAGACGGGTCAGGCCAGCCGGCCCGCCCTCCGCTCCCGGCACTACTTCAACACACTTCCGCTTGGCCCCATACAGCTATGCAGTTATCCACACGTGGTCTCCTACCACGCTACCCTACTCCTGATTCTTGGTAAGCTAATATATCTCCAACCTCTTCTGCTGGCCTGACCAGTCTCCTGTACCCTATACCTTTCTTATATGCCGCTTCCTGGCTATGTTAGTATACTTATGTATTAATGCTTCCATTATCGCTTGTTATGCACCTTATATATTATACATTATACCAGGAGTTAATTTGCTATTCTATTCCCTCATATTGAGTTATTTGAATTATCTCTTTATCTAAGAAGCAATTTGAGTGTGCTTTAACTATGTCAGAGATGCACCTTTTCGACAACTGTAAGCTGCAGCTTGAGTTTACTTGATAAATATAGGAAGTATATAATTTCCTGATAATTTTAAGCTGCATCTATTCTTGAACAAACTACTCTGGATCATATATATTTATTATATATTTTATTGAAGCCATCTATATATATATATATATATATATATATATATATATATATATATATATATATATATATTCTTTATGTTAGTACTTAATCATTGTAATAACTTGCATTACAGCGAAAGACTGAAGAAGGTCATATTGGACCGAAACGTCTCACAGATTCGCAGATAATTTACAGATTTGCAGATAATACTATAACCACGTATTAATGGAATTGAGCTGAACTTTACACTCTTATATTGAGTTTTTCATTAAATCCTTAAGAGCAACTATGCAAGAGACTGCGTGATTTTTGACTACAGAAACCCAAGGCTCCATAAAGACAGTGGTTTAAAATTTTTTTTAAAACCCCAGTTGAAAAAATGATTTTGACTTCAAAATAAGTACAGTAATAAAAAAAATTGCCCCCAAAAGGTATACATAGCTTTTAATATCTGGTTTGATGGGAGTCACATGTGCTGCTGCAGCCACTGCAGTGATGTATACCCCATCAGAGGGTCACGTAATACCTGGAGAAATCTCAAAGAGACTAGTCATCGGCTGCAGAAGCACATGAGACCTCCTTTGAAACCGGACGTTGACATGCAGGAGCTTCAGAGTCAGCCGGTTATCAAAAGAGCTGGAACGAAGCAGCGGGGAGCAGGCACGTATGCCTCCATCCGCAGGTCCAGTGACATGAGGCTGAAAGATCCCCGAATTTGAACATGCCTTGATAGATCTGTGTTGTTTTCCAACCTTAACCAACTAAATAACTAGAAGTGGGTGCCTTCTGTAATATACAGATGGCATCCCATTGCAATGGACAGGAAGCCATTTAACCCCAAAGCCACAAACTAATGGATTGCCTGTCATTTTTAAACTGGATTCACATGTCTATGTTCAGACACATATCCAAATTATTTGAGCGTGTCATGGCCCAACTGCAGGCTTAGGAGCCACAAACTGCCATCATCAAAGATCCCTGTTATGGGCCATGACACATGCAAGCAATATGGAAATATAAATACATCCAGAACACAGAAGAGTGAATCCAGCCTTAGACAGGCAATGCTTTGACATAGCAAATATGACAACGTTTTATTTCAGTCACCAAATTATAGCATTGTGAAGATCCCAAAGGGGAATTAAAAATATAAAATGCATTTTTACAAAGCTTATAAAAAGAAAAAAAAAAAAAAAAAAAAGTTAAATAAAACCAATTTTCCAGTTTTTGTTTTGAATACCCCAACTCCATACATTTTTACCCTTTTCATCACTGACCAAATTATCTGAACCCTTTAGGTGAACTGTCGATCATAATAAAATATCTTCTTCCACCTTAACGCTTTTGATTCTGGTGCAACCTTGTTTATTTAAGTAGACCTGACAGAATTTTAAAATGTTTTTATTTTGCCTGGGGATGAAATGCTTTGAGGGCTTCTGATACTGCCGATAATTGTAGGCACATTTTTCACACTGTTGCCCCATAATTCTTGGACAAACTGATTTGATGAGTGAGCTCCCTATCCCAGTCTGCTAGTAACCGTGACAATTACAAAAAGGACCTTGTTGATGTCTTATGACTAGAGATGAGCGAGCACTAAAATGCTCGGGTGCTCGTTATTAGAGTCGAAATTTTTCAGATTCTCGGGTGCTCGTTTCGAATAACGAACCCCATTGAAGTCAATGGGAGACTCGAGCATTTTTTGCAGGGGACCAAAGCTCTGCACAGGGAAGGTTTCGTGAAAACCTGGAAACCTCAGAAAATGATGGAAACACCACGGAAATGGACAGGAAACTGCAGGGGCAGCATGCATGGATGCCTCTGAGGCTGCCTAATCGTACCATTACGGCAAATCCTGGGCAACAGCCTGGTGGTGACCCTCAAGACAATTGTGCTGACCCAGACCAAGATGGGCAAGGCACATGCCTATCACATGTTAGTAAAGCACCCAACTAGGTGCAACGAAGATCCATCACCGCCTGCGGGTAACACCACTGCACATGCTGGCACTGCTGTCCTACCCCCCCCCCCAGGATGCAGGCATAAGCATCTCCCTCCCTGCACCCACCCAGTAGTCCACAGCGTACACAAAGTCCCCCAGCACAGTGCCCAGCTCTCCCCAAACACGCACCCCACACCCACTCTGTCCACAGCAGACACAAAGACCTCCAAGCACAGTGCCCAGCTTTCCTAATTCCAGATGGGCTAAGATACACAATGCACCCACCCATTAGTCTCCACACGTGGGTGGGTGCAGAGCCTTTTAGTGCCCCTCAAGACAATGTTTGTGTGCCAGGGCCAGGTAGTAACCCTCCTTGAAGTTGTGGGGGAGAGGCCTCCGGTGACCCTCAAGACAATTTTGGCCAACAGTGTAGTGGCGAGCCTCCAAAAAATCGTGGGTGAGAGCCTGGAGGTGACCCTCAGAAACAAATGGTTTAAAAAAGCATGGGGGTGCACCCCTGAATGACAGTCTGTGACTGAGATTGCAGGTGAACCCGCTAAAATTGTAGTCTAGCACACCTTGGTGGTGAACCCCTAAATTACAAAGTTTGACTGAGATTGCAGTTTACAGCTTGGGGGTGAACCCCAGAGTGGCTTGGTTAGACTAATATAGCAGCTGAACCACCCAAAAATTTAGCCTGACAGCATGGCGGTGACTACAGTCCAGTGAACAATTCTGTGGTGTGCGGTACAGTAGCCGCAGTCTAGAAAATATGTTTTTTCTATCACTTATATATACTACAGTCCAGTGAAAAAATTGTGTGGTGTGCGGTACAGTAGCCGCAGTCTAGAGAATACGTTTTTGGCCTCAGATATTAATTCTACAGTTTAGTGAATACACAATGTTGGACCCAAGGGCTAAGGGTCGCGGACGAGGACGTTGGCGTCCAAGTGATGTAGGGGGCAGAGGCCATGGTCCTGGGCAGGGTGACACAGTGCCTGCTGATGAGGGAGCAGTGGAACGCTGCAGAGGTTCGCTCCCTAGCTTCATCTCGCAACTTACAGGGTCACGTGGCACAGCACTATTGAAACCACAACAGTGCGAACAGGTGATGACGTGGATAGCGGATAACGTGGCCAGTAATTTTTCCACCACCCAGTCTTCCACGCAGTCCACCCACGCTAGCCAAGGTAGTAGACCTCTGGCTCCTCCAGCTCAACCTCCTTCCCCCCAGCCTGGCCCCCCATGTAAAATATGGATTCAGATCCGGCATACTCCCAGGAACTCTTTTCAGGACCCTTCCCAGAGTCACAAACCACTGCTCAGCAGCAACCGGAGCAGTTGCTCTGTCCCGATGCCCAAAATTTCAAACTTTCGCAGTGTGTGGGTGATGAGAGTGTGGACTTAGTGCAAGTAGTGTGTCAAGAGGTGTCAGATGATGATGATGAGACACGGTTGTCAGACAGTGACGTTGTTGACAGGGCATTAAGTCCGAGGGGGGAGCAGAGTGAGGAATTGGAGGAAGAGCTGGTGGATGATGAGGTGACTGACCTGAGCTGGGTTGGCAAGCCTAGTCAAGACAGTGCTTCTGAGGGGAGGCAAGTGCAGCACCAGAACAGGTTGGAGGAGGCAGTGGGGTGGCCAGAGGGAGAAGCAGGGCCAGAGCAAGTAGATCAGTAACTGTTTCACGGAGTGAAGCTCCCGTGCCGAGGCCTAGATGTTCGCAAGTCTGGAGGTTCTTTAAAGAAAGTGAGGATGACCGACGGAATGTGGTGTGCAACCTGTGCCACACCAGGATCAGCAGGGGAGCCACTACTACCAGCCTAACCACTACCAGCATGCGCAGGCATATGAGTGCTAAACACACGACTCAATGGAACCAAAGCCGTTCACCTCCTGCAGGTCACACCACTGCCCTTCCCCTGTGTCACATGCTGGCTCTGCAAGTTAACCCCCCGCCCAGGACCCCGGCATAAGCGCCTCCCGCCACTATTTTTCCCGATTTGCCGTCCCAGCCCTACACCAGCACGTGTCGGAGAACATCATCCGTGCACTGACCAACACAGTTACTGAGAAGGTCCACCTAACCACGGACACGTGGACAAGTGCTGCCGGGCAGGGACACTATATCTCCCTGACGGCACATTGAGTTAACTTGGTGGAGGCTGGGACCGAGTCTGACCCTGGGGCCGCTCATGTACTGCCCACACCGAGAATTGCGGGGCCTACCTCGGTCACGGTTTCTCAGACTTATTATGCCTCTTCCTCCAACCCCTCCTCCTACTCTCAATTACAATCCGTGAGCACGGCGCCTTCAGTCGGTAGCTCTAGGTGCAGCAGCACTGCCGTGGGTAAGCGCCAACAGGCGGTGCTGAAACTGCTGAGCTTAGGTGACAAGAGGCACACCGCCCAAGAGCTGTTACAGGGCATCACGTCGCAGACCGATCTTTGGCTGGCGCCGCTGAACCTCAAACCAGGCATGGTTGTGTGTGACAACGGGCGTAACCTGGTGGCGGCTCTGCAACTCGGCAGACTCACACATGTGCCATTATACACCAATACTATTTCCCAAAGTAACAACAACCCATATAAACACTGCATATAAAAACATAGAAGATCGACGGCAGAAAAAGACCACCTGGTCCATCTAGTCCTTTTATTATCCTTTTTTTTAAAAAAAAATCTTAGGATAGATACAGGTTTATCCCAGGCATGTTTAAATTCCGTTACTGTGGATTTATCAACCACCTCTGCTGGAAGTTTGTTCCAAGCTTCTACTACTCTTTCAGTGAAATAATATTTTCTAATGTTGTTCTTGATTTGTCCCCCAACTAACCTCAGATTGTGCCCCTTTGTTCTTGTGTTCAGTTTCTTATTAATAACTCTTCCCTCCTGAACTTTATTCAGTCCTTTAACATATTTAAAGGCTTCAATCAAGTCCCCCCTTTCTCTTCTTTCCTCCAGACTATACATATTAAGAACTCTCAGTCTTTCTTGATAAGTTCTATGCTTTAGACCTTCCACCATTTTTGTAGCTCTTCTTTGGACCAGTTCTATTTTAGCAATATCCTTTTGCAGGTGAGGTCTCCAGAATTGAACACAGTATTCCAGATGTGGTCTCCCTACCGCCTGGCCGCATTGGTTACTCATTTTGAGGCTGAGATGACTACCCCCAAATCCTTTTCTTCTGAGGTCTTTGTTAGCACAGAACTGCCAATACGATACTCAGATAGAGGATTTCTTCTCCCCAAGTGCATTATTTTACATTTGGAAACATTGAACTGCAGTCTCCATTGTTTTGACCACTTATCTAATAAAGATAAATCATTCTCCATATTACCGACACCTCCTGGAACATCAACCCTATTACACACTTTTGTGTCATCAGCAAACAAGCAAACCTTCCCTACCAAGCCGTCCCTTATGTCACTTACAAACATGTTAAACAGAACAGGACCCAGAACAGATCCTTGTGGCACCTCACTTGTAACCAGCCTCTGCTCAGAATACACTCCATTAACAACAACCCTCTGGTATCTGTCCTTCAGCCAACTGCAGATCCACTGAACTATCCAGGGGTTAAGTCCAATTTTTGATAACTTCTCTATCAGCTCTTTATGGGGAACCGTATCGAAAGCTTTACTGAAATCCAGGTAGGCGATATCCACAGCACCACCTTCATCCAGCACTTTAGTTACATAGTCAAAGAAATCAATGAGATTAGTCTGACATGATCGGCCCTCAGTAAAGCCATGCTGGTTTAGGTCCATCAAGTTGTTTGTTGTTAGAAAACCTGCCTGGCCCACGTGTTCAATCTTGTGGTTCAGCGGTTCCTCAAGACCTACCCCAATTTATCTGATTTGCTCACCAAGGTGCGACGCATCTGTGCGCATTTCCACAAGTCAACCACAGATGCTGCCACTCTCAGGGCAGTGCAACGGCGCGTACAACTGACAGCTCACCGACTGTTCTGCAACGTGCCAACACGATGGAATTCCACATTACACATGTTAGCCAGGGTTTACCAGCAGCGCAGGGCGATTGTAGACTGTCAGATGACAACTTCCACGAGAACTGGTAGTCAGGTTAGTCAGCTTCCTCAAGTCTACAATGAGAAGTGGACATGGATGTCTGATATCTGTCAGGTGTTAAGCAACTTTGAGGAGTCAACACAAATGGTCAGCGGCGATGCCGCCATTATCAGCGTTACCATCCCGCTGCTTTGTCTGCTGAAAAAGTCACTGCTCAGCATGAAGTCAGAGGCTTTGTGCTTGTCACAGGAGATGGGGGAAGAAGATACGTTGCTTGATAGCCAGACCACCCTCAGGTCTGTTTCTCAGCGCGTATTGGAGGAGGGGGGAGGATAAGGAGGAAGAGGAGACTGTTGGCGAGACTGAAGAGGGTACCTATGCTCATTCCTTCTTATCTGTTGAGCGTGTATGGGCTGAAGAGGAGGAGTTGGAGGAAATGGAGAGTCAGCCTATTGAGGAGAGGGAATTCTTGCGTGTTGGGACTCTGGCGCACATGGCCGACTTCATGTTAGGCTGCCTTTCCCGTGACCCTCGCGTTAGAAACATTTTTACCAACAGCGATTACTGGGTGTTCACCCTCCTGGACCCCCGGTACAAGCAGAACTTTTCCACTCTCATTCCTGTAGAGGAAAGGAGTATGAGAGTGAATCAATATCAACAGGCCCTGGTGCACAAGCTGAAACTATCCTTCCCATCTGACACCGCTAGCGGCAGAGGACGTAGTTCTGTGGGCCAACTAGCGGGGGAGAGGAGGCAAGCAGGCAGCTTGTCAAGCACTGGCAGGGGAACACTCTCCAAGGCCTTTGCCAGTTTTATGGCACCGCAGCAAGACTATGTCACCCGTCCCCAGTCTAGGCAGAGTAGGGGGGAGCTGTACAGAAAGATGGTGAGCGAATACCTAGCTGACCATACCAACGTCCTGCGTGATCACTCTGCTCCATACAACTACTGGGTTGCAAAGCTGGACATGTGTCCCGAACTCGCCTTGGAGGTGCTGGCCTGCCCTGCTGCTAGCGTGTTGTCAGAGCGGGTCTTCAGTGCAGCTGGTGGCATTATCACTGATAAGCGTACACGCCTGTCAACTGACAGCGCTGACAGGCTGACGATTATTGAAATGAATAAAGCCTAGATTTCACCGGAATTCAAATCTCCACCGGGGGAAAGCAGCTCAACATAAGATTCTTTATGTATCCTCTCCTCTCCTCCTCTTCGCACACAAACGCTGAGCTAACAGGCAATTTTTCTGAGAGCCAACTGGCACTCTTTACAAACAATGTTTACGGAGGGCCACCTACAGGCCCTCTCTCCAATCAATTTTTCAGGAGGGTCAACTAAAGACACTCAAAAGCAAATTTTTGGGAGGCTCACCTACAGCCATTTGACTGCAATCTCAGTCTGACCAAGGCATTGGTGGTGTCACCGCCATGCTGCGTCAGGGTAAATTTTTGGGTGGCTCACCTGCTACCTCAAGTAACTTGGTCAATTGGGGGTGTCACCGCCATGCCGTGTCAGGGTAAAATTTTATGTGCTTCACCTGCTACCTCAGTGTAACTTGGTCACTATGGGTTCACCGCCATGCTGTGTCAGGGTAAATTTTTGGGTGGCTCACCTGCTACCTCAACTAACTTGGTCACTTGTTGGTGTCACCACTAGACTGCGGCTACTGTGCCGCACACCACATAATCATTCACTGGACTGTAGTATATAACAGAGAAAAAAAAACGTATTTTCTAGACTGACGCTACTGTACAGCACACTACACAATTGTTCACTGCACTGTAGTGTATATATAACTGAGAAAAAAAAAACGTAGTCTTTAAATGGCGGCTACTTTACCGCAAACCACTCAATTTTTCACTGGACTGTAGTATATATAAACAGAGAAAAAAAACGTAATTTCTAGACTCTGGCTAGTGTACAGCACACAACAGAATTGTTCACTGCACTGTAGTATATATAAATGAGAGAAAAAAGCGTATTCCCTAGACTGCACTACAGATCCCAGCAAGCCAAGGTACAGAAGCAGCAACAGCAGCAGCAAAAGTAAGTACCGAGAGGACTTTGGGCAATTTCTTTGGGGTCTGTGTGGACCACGTGCTGTCCCCTATCTGCCACCAGTCGCTGTGCACAGTGTGCAGCCAAGATGGCAGTAGCTGCACTACAAGTCCCAGCCAGGGGACCAAAAAAAGTGCTTGTAGCCCTAAGAAGGGCTGTTGGGTTCTTTGAGGAGGATTCTTGCCTAACCAACATCTAAATTGAGGCTCTAGCACTCTCCCTGACAGACAGCGGCTCTATCCCTAATCTCATGCAGGCGGCGTCTGAGGCGAGCAGTGCGGGACCAGATTCTTATATTCCCAGGTCATCTGATCTGGCCAGCCAATCCCTGCTATCGACTTGTAGGGGTCCCACATGATGCTAGGAGGTACCAAAGACTCTCCTGCATGTTGATTGGCTGAGAAAAAGGCGCCTAACATGCAGGAAGAGGAAGTATCGAGCATGTACGAATACCCTAATGCTCGAACGAGCACCATCTCTACTTATGACCTCTCTCTGTAGATTTTTTTTTTACCATCCACCAGCACAGGGCAGATTTGACAGGGAAGGAAATTCCCACCTTTTCGTTCAGGGAGGATTTCAATTTGTCACATCTGCTCAGCAGAAAATATTGAAGGACCCTTGGAGTCTAAGCCCAGCTGTCAGCTGGGATGTTGGATGTCTCTGTATGATGCAAAAGTTGCGTCGCGAAAGCAAGAGATTAATTTGATAAGGGATTATTTTTTGTTTGCAGAGAGAAAGGACATAAGTAGAGAAGAACCCATAAGAACACTCAAAAATATTTTTTTGTTGTTCCGATTTACTAGTCATCCTAAAGTTATGCAACTGAAGGAGTATTTCTGCAATCAAAAACTCATCCAGATATGGATTTTTCAAAAATAACCTGTTGATGTAGTTGACTAGATACCTTCATCATAAGTTTTGTCAAGATTCTTGAAGCACTCAAGAGTCCAAATGAAAGCGCCTGAAATTGAAAATGGTACAACACGTTGTTTAACTAAACAGCGATTATAAGATACTTTTGGGAGTCTTTATGGATGAGGACAAGATAGTAGGCATCAGATAAGTATATGATAGCCATAAAACAATCTCTCTACAGGCTAATGGCAGATTTGACAGCAAGTTTCTTATATTTCACAAATTTGTTCTTTAGGTTGATAATAAAGCTGAAGGATCCATTCGGCTTCCTTACTATGAACACAAGAGAGTAGAACCCTGAGCACTGCTGAATAATTGGTACTGAGATAAAGTTACTTTTATCAGTAAAGAAAGGCACTCTAGTTCTTGGGCTTCTTGACAAGGTAGATGTCACTAATCTGTTGGGAGGGGAGAGAAGATTGAAATTCTATTTTGTACCTCATACAAATCTATTCGGTGAAGCTACGTACAAATCATACGTTATTAGGTTTTGTTTTGCGAACACACACAAATAACGAACGTACAGTTGTTAAAGGTATGCAATTTATGTGAACACGTACGCATGAGCGTACAAATTGCGTACAAATATGACAGGCTTTGCTGGAGCGGAATGGTGGAGCAGGAGGAAAGCTCTGAGTCTGACCCCTGGCTACATGATACTGTATCAGCAGATGACAGCAGATCATCCGGCTGTGATTGAGATGAGCGTACCATCCACTTTCTCCTTCACTACAATTTTGCGCCTTGGTGGGTTAGCCTGGTGGAACAGTGGCCAACTATTGTGAATTCTACAAGTAGAAGCTCCGGCTACAGATACTTTGGCACTGCTGCCCTGTGCCACCTTCTCCTTTTTATTGGAGCTCGAGGTCTGGCTGGAACTGGACCCCTGTCACGCGAGGTCGGCGTCGCGCTCCCTCTGCACGACATCGCCGGACCTCTCCGCCCCCCTAGAGACGAGCAATAGGGAATTGAAGTGCTGGTCTTGTCAGCCAGCACTTCATGAGTTAATTCTCTGTTTGGGTTTAGCCATGTGGTGCTGATCACACCACATGGCTACTTTACATATTGTTTGGACAGCTTGCTCCGCCTCAGGTCATGTGATGCTGGCCACATCACATGATCCTGGGCGGGCTATTTAAAGATGGCAACTGCCTCACTCAGATGCCTGTGATTTGCTTACACCATTGATCAGTGCTTGTGCGTTCTCAGTTTGGATTGTTTACTTGGATTTGGATTTCGGACTTTGGACTTTTGACTTCCCTCTGCTTGACCCCTCGGTATTTACGTGTCCTCCTGTGTTTTGACCCTGCTAGCTGACCATTCTATATTGTGTTTTGTTACGTCTGTGTTTTGTCTGTCCCTGTGTACCCTCTCCCTTCCTGCGCACTTATACAGTGTAGGGACCGCCTTCGTGGTTGTCCGCGGCTACCTAGGGCCGTTTGAGGCAAGTAGGCAGGGAGAGAAGGAGGGGTTAGCTCAGGGCACACTACCCTTGTCTACCCCCTCGTGACAACCCCTTTTGCTTTTCCATGCCAGACATTTTTCACTTGACTGTGGCCCTGCAGCTGGTCTTTGTCTCTCTCCCTGCCAATTACTAGCCCTGCACTGGCCCTGCAGTATCCCTGATATGTGCAATATGGATTCCCAGAACAATTACACCCCAATTTTAACAAAACAGTTCTCTGTCTATCAGAACTTCACAGACAGTGCTTCTGCTCGTCTCAGCGGTCGCAGCACAACTGATGCGCCACTGGCTTACCGAGCCTGAGCCAATCAGAGAAAGCCCTTCCCACTAGGTCAGGTGACCGCTTTCTTCCCGGGCTTTATGCCAAACGAATAACGAACAGTATAAGTTTGCTAATTAACTGAATTCGTACGCATCAGCATATAAAGTAATTTATACGCAACATTAGTGTACAAATTATCGGACAAGTATGTAGCGAATGCGTAGAAAGCTTTAAGATCATTTTCTAATCTCAAAAATCCGGATTCGCTTCTCAGCGGAACATTTCCAAGATTCGTATCGAATCTACGAAGCAGTGAATAGATTTGCTCATCTCTAATTGGGACTGATGGGTATAACTGTCCAGATTGAACAGGATTCTTTCATCATTTTTGTTTGGGAGAAATTTTTTTTTAACCTTCTTTTCTCTTTTAGTCAGGTCTTTTACGGTTTTGGATGAGAAAGTACTGTCTTTGAAGTATGAAAGTATCTTGACTTCATTGGAAATCCTTTTTTCTTGTATGGGGCTTTAGCTAGAGTATCATTTAGTACTGATCCAAACAGGCTATCACCCTCACAAGGAATAGCACACAAGTGACCCTTAGAGCCAGCGTTACCTGTCCAGGATCTGAGCCAGGCGGCTCTGCTGGTGAAGTTATCTAGAGCTGCATTTCTGGCCATCAACCATGCAAATTCTGCTGAAGCACACGCAAGAAAATTAGATGCTCATTTTAACACTGGAATGGATGCCAAAATGTCTATCGTTGTACCTGAGGAAAGATGTCATTTAAGTTGATTTAGGATGGCTTCATATTATGCCATATGTTTAACGTATACAAAATAACATACACGTTAACAGATGCTTCAGATAGATGCTACTGTATGGTATCTGTCACCATAGAGTTCTATTGTAAAATATAACAAATTAATGTACACATTTTTTTTGCAGGATGGAAAAGCATGGTATACTACTTTTACATCTTGCAAATTCCAACAACAAAATGCATATAAATATATATTTTTATACAATGGAACGCTATGGTGATGGATGACACTAAATAGCATCAGTTAACGTATACTATATGTATGATGAAAATGTCATGTGAACCCATCCTTAGCCAAACAAAGATCGAGCAGTGCAGGTGGCATAAATACCTGGCCTAAACATAGCTGTGTAGGTTTCCTAAGACCTCTCCAGAAAATCTTTTGCTTTCTTTCTTATCCATAGGGTCCCTGAGTAAACCAAAAAGCACTGCTAAGCTTCGTCCTGTTGCTAAGCTCCACTTCCATTAGCCCGTTATACACCACTTTCTGCTTTACAGTGTAGCCTGAGCACGTCTGCTCCTGTCTTGATTGAAGAAAACCCACCAAAGAGTGAACCCAGCGTGATCACGTGGTGACATCTTCATGCTCGCTGAAGGTCCTTTGGCAGGCATTCTTCAACCAAGATGGGGCAAATGCCCTCTCTAATCATGTGGATGAAGAGTATGCAGTGGGCCTTTCCCCACGGACCTATTCTCCACAAGGGAATATCGTCTCCCAGATGTAGGAATGCCGAGTGATATATCTGTAGCCTAAAATGTCTCTATTATGGTGTGTCACAGTGCTCCTACCTGGATATGGCTGGACCCCAAGCTTTGGCTCCAGTTGCAATAAATAGGAATAATTGAGGGATGTAGGCATAAACGAGTCCAGACTTGAAGATGAAATCCAACGCAGTTTTACTTAGGTAGACTTGCATCCAAACAACAATCTTGTGGCTCTGTCTTCGCTTCAGCAGGTTTTAGCATATAAACTTGGCAGGCAAACACTTCTGCTCCAAATAAGTTGCTCACGAGCTTTCTGTAAACTTGGATTTCTTCAGTTGGCTGCAAAGGCTGCACTTTCCTTCTTGGTCGGACTTAAGTTGGGCCAGGGAAATATCTCCTGGCTGCTGAGGCTCACTAATCCTGCCTTGCTGGCCAGCAGAGCTGAAGGTGCCCTTCCCCTAGCAGGGGGTACTCTCAACTCATTCTAACTAGATCTCCACCCTCCTGCAGGAAGTGGGAACAGACCACTTCTCTCCAGAGGGGGGTCAGAATGGCATGGAAAGTTCCATTCTGAGTAACTTTACAGTAGCTCTGCCTTTGTTGCTGCCAACTGCTGGTATACCAGACACATTACATAGTAAAACAGTTGTATGACATTACATTCATATACACATTTTTGCAGTTCCTGGAATAAAATACATGAGATGACATTTAGGTTAGCAGATATGGATAATAGCAGGGCGTGGCATCTGAGGGGATAAATGACAGGGGGCAGCGTGATCATCTTTCCCCATAACTGCACCGACTCCATACAATGGAAGAAATTCACAACAAATAAAAGGCATTGGCAAAGTTCAGCAATGCAGCCAAATCAAATTTTTCAAAACTTTGATAATCTCTAGTAATTCTATTAACTAGAATTTGATTCCCCCCTCCCCCAGCAATGATTGGTGGGGGCAGTGTTAGCAGGCATATTCCACACAGTTTTAAAGGGTTTCTGTCAGCAGATTTCTACCTATGAAACTGGCTGACCTGTTGCATGTGCGCTTGGCAGCTGAAGACATCTGTGTTGTTCCCATGTTCATATGTGCCTGCATTTCTGAGAAAAATTACATTTTAATGTATGATGTTTATTGTATATCTAATGAGGAGCAATGGGGGTTGTTGCCATTACACCTAGAGGCTCTGCTCTCTCTGCAACTGTCACCCTATCCCCACATTGATTGACAGGGACAGGCAGTATAAGCGGCCTCACGCCTTCCTGGTCCTGTCAAAGTGCAGAGGGCAGGGCAGACACAGTTGTCAGACAGTGGTGAAGTTGTTGTCAGGGCAGGAAGTCCGAGGGGGCAGCAGACTGAGGAATCAGAGGAT
The DNA here is from genome assembly GCA_900303285.1 of Rhinella marina. Lineage (NCBI taxonomy): Eukaryota > Metazoa > Chordata > Amphibia > Anura > Bufonidae > Rhinella > Rhinella marina. The sequence continues at coordinate 18,481 of ONZH01022464.1, forward strand.
GATGAGGTGACTGACCCAAGCTGGGTTGATAAGCCGAGTGAAGACAGCGCTTCTGAGACGGAGGCGAGTGCTGCACCAGAACAGGTTGGAAGAGGCAGTGGTGTGGCCAGAGGGAGAAGCAGGGCCAGAGCTGGTGCATCAGCAGCAACTGTTTCACGTAGTGAAGCTCCCGTGGCAAGGCCTAGATGTTCGCAAGTCTGGAGGTTCTTTAAAGAAAGTGAGGATGAACGACGGACTGTGGTGTGCAACCTGTGCCACACCAGGATCAGCAGGGGTGCCACCACTACTAGCCTAACCACCACCAGCATGCGCAGGCATATGAGTGCTAAACACCCTACTCAATGGAACCAAGGCCGTTCACCTCCTGCGGGTCCCACCACTACTCCTTCCCCTGTGTCACTCACTGACTCTGCTAGTCAACCCCCTGCCTAGGACCCTGGCACGAGCGCCTCCCGCCGGAAAACCACACCTTCGCCTCCACGATCCTCCACAGCGTCCACCAATGTGTCCCTGCGCAGCGTTCAGCTGTCTTTACAGCAGACGCTGGAGCTCAAGAGGAAATACAGTTCCACCCACCCACATGCCCAAGCCCTCAATGTCCACATCTCCAAATTGCTGAGCCTGGAGATGCTGCCCTATAGGCTGGTAGAGACCGAGGCCTTTCTCAATCTCATGGCGGTGGCTGCCCCTCTGTATTTGGTCCCCAGCCGCCACTATTTTTTCCGATGTGCCATCCCAGCCCTACACCAGCACATGTCACAGAACATCATCCGTGCTCTGACCAACGCCGTTTCTGAGAAGGTCCACCTAACCACGGACACGTGGACAAGTGCTGCCGGGCAGGGACACTATATATCACTTACGGCACATTGGGTTACCTTGGTGGAGGCTGGGACAGAGTCTGACCCTGGGGCCGCTCATGTACTGCCCACACCGAGGATTGCGGGGCCTACCTCGATCACGGTTTCTCAGACGTACTATGCCTCCTCCTCCGAATTACCATCCGTGGGCACGGCGCCTTCAGTCGGTAGCTCTAGGCGCAGCAGCAGTGCCGTGGCTAAGCGCCAGCAGGCAGTGCTCAAACTGCTGAGCTTAGGTGACAAAAGGCACACCGCCCAGGAACTATTACAGGGCATCACGGCGCAGACCGATCTGTGGCTGGCACCGCTGAACCTCAAGCCAGGCATGGTTGTGTGTGTGACAACGGGCGTAACCTGGTGGCGGCTCTGCAACTCGGCAGACTGACACATGTGTCATGCCTGGCCCACGTGTTTAATCTCATAGTTCAGCGGTTCCTCAAGACATACCCCAATCTGTCTGATTTGCTCACTAAGGTGCGCCGCATCTGTGCGTATTTCCGCAAGTCGACCACAGATGCTGCCACTCTCAGGGCAGCGCAGCGCCGCCTACAACTGTCCGCTCACCGACTGTTGTGCGACGTGCCCACAAGATGGAATTCGACATTTAACATGTTATCCAGAGTTTACCAGCAGCGCAGAGCGATTGTAGATTGCCAGATGTCAACTTCCACCCGAACTGGTAGTCAGGTCAGTCAGCTTCCTCAAGTCTACAATGAGGAGTGGACGTGGATGTCTGATATCTGCTAGGTGTTGACCAACTTTGAGGAGTCAACACAGATGGTCAGCGGCGATGCCGCCATTATCAGCCTCACCATCCCGCTGCTTTGCCTGTTGAAAAATTCACTGCTCAGCATGAAGTCGGAAGCTTTGTGCTTGTCACAAGAGACGGTGGAGGAAGATACGTCGCTTGATAGCCAGAGCACCCTCCGGTCTGTTTCTCAGCGCGTATCGGAGGAGGGGGATGAGGAGGAAGAGGAGGAGAATGTCGGCAAGACAGAAGAGGGTACCAGTGCTCAGTCCTTATTAACTGTTGAGCGTGTATGGGATGAAGAGGAGTACTTGGAGGAGGAGGAGGAGGAAATGGAGAGTCAGGCCAGTGAGGAGAGGGAATTCTTGTGTGTTGGGACTCTGGCGCACATGGTAGACTTCATGTTAGGCTGCCTTTCCCGTGACCCTCGCGTTACAAGCATTTTTTTCAAACACCAATTACTGGGTGTTCACTCTCCTGGACCCACGGTACAAGCAGAACCTTTCCACTCTCATCCCTGTAGAGGAAAGTAGTATGAGACTGAATCAATATCAACAGGCCCTGGTGCACAAGCTGAAACAATCCTTCCCATCTAACGCCGCTAGCGGCAGAGGACGTGCTTCTGTGGGCCAAGTAGCGGGGGAGAGGAGGCGAGCAGGCAGCTTGTCAAGCACTGGCAGGGGAACGCTCTACAAGGCCAGTTTTATGTCACCCCAGCAAGACAGTCACCTGTCCCCAGTCTCGGCAGAGTAGGGGTGAGCTTTACAGAAAGATGGTGAGGGAGTACCTAGCTGACCATACCAACGTCCGGACCGATCACTCTGCTCCATACAACTACTGGGTTTCAAAGCTGGACACGTGGCCTGAACTGGAGCTGTACACCTTGGAGGTGCTGGCCTGCCCTGCCACTAGCGTGTTGTCAGAGCAGGTATTCAGTGCAGCTGGTGGCATCATCACCGATAAGCGTACACGCCTGTCAACTGACAGCGCTGACGCTTATTAAAATGAACAAAGCCTGAATTTCACCGGAATTCAAATCTCCTCCGGGGGAAAGCAGCTAAAGATTAACATTACTTATGTATCAGATTCCTCTTCTCTACTACTCCTTGTCGTCTTTCCCCAACGCTGACCCAAAACGCAATTTTTTAGAGGGCCAACTGGCACTCTTTTAGCACAATTTTTCTGGAGGGCCCCCTACAGGCCCTCTCTCCAAACAATTTTTCCAACTACATTTTTTTCAACTACAGACACTGTAAAACAATGTTTCAGGAGCGTCAAACAGACAGCCCAAAACAATTTTTCAGGAGGCGCAAGTACCGACATTTAAAAAAAAAATTTTTTGCTGAGGGTCGACTTGTGTACTCCAAAAAGAAAAAACATTTTGGAGGCTCAACAAAAGCCATTTCACTGCATTCTCAGTCGGACAAAGTCATTGGTCGTGTAACCGCCATGCTGTGTCAGGCTAAATTTTTGGGTGCTTCACCAGCTACCGCATACTAACTCAGTCACTCTGTTGTCACCGCCGCCATACAGGGCCACGAAAAATGTTTGTGGTTCGCCTGCTCCCGCAGAGTCACTCGCTCACTCTGTTGTCACCACCATAGTGGTTTGCACTATAGCAGCCCAAGTCTGCACATTCCACTTTCTCTCCAAGTGATCGATACTACACGTCACATTAGAAAATACGTTCTTTTGCTCTCAGTAATACAAATCCATTTCATACAGCTCAGTGGAACAATTCTGTGAGCTACAGTCCAGCACCTCAGTCTGCACAGACTACAATTCGTTGTTTCTGTGTAATTGATCTATACTACACATCACGTAAAAAATACCTTCTTTTGCTCTCAGTGATACAAATCCATTTCATAAAATCCTTTCTTTCTCTTTAACTGATCTATACTTAACGTCACTTTTAAAAATACGTCTTTTTCCTCTCTATCTCTCCAAACTATTTTTCCGGATAGGTGACGTATACGGTATTAAACTGAGAAGAATACATACAACACATGCCCCACTTGATCAATTTCATAGTTGACAACCGTACCTAAATTGACAGCCACAGCCATACAGGGCCACGCTAAATTTTTCCTGTGCTCTACCTGCTACCGTCGTGTAGCTCGGTCAATGTGTAGTCACAGCCATACAGTGCGACGCTAAATTTTTTATGTGCTCTACCTGCTACCGTCGTGTAGCTGAGTCACTCTGACCGAGTCTGACCCTGGGGCCGCTCATGTACTGCCCACTTGGAGGATTGCGGGGCCTACCTCAATCACGGTTTCTCAGACTTACTATGCCTCTTCCTCCAACCCCTCCTCCTCCTTCGAATTACCATCGTGTTTCACCTCCTGCTACCTCAGTCTAACTCGGCCACTCTGTTGTCACCGCCATGCTGTGTCAGGCTAAATTTTTGGGTGGCTCACCTGCTACCTCATCTAACTTGGTCACTTGTTGGTGTCACCGCCATGCTGTGTCAGGCTTATGCCTGCATCTTGTGGCTGGGGATAGGAGAGCAGTGCCAGCATGGGCATGGATGATGGACCTTCGTTGCACCTAGTTGGGTGCTTCCCTAACATGTTATGGGCATGTGCCTCGCCTTTCTTGGTCTGGGTGAGCACAATTGCCATGAGGGTAACCACCAGGCTGTTGCAGGAGAATTTGGGGTAATGGTGGGATTAAGCAGCCTCAGAGGCATCCATGCATGCTGCGCCTGCTGTTTCCTGTCCATTTCCGTGGTGTTTCCATCATTTTCTGAGGTTTCCAGGTTTTCACTCAGCTTTCCCTAGGCAGAGCCTTGGTCCCCTGCAAAAAATGCTCGAGTCTCCCATTGACTTCAATGGGGTTCGTTACTCGAAACGAGCACCCGGAAAAGTTTGTCTCGAATAACGAGCACCCGAGCATTTTAGTGCTCGCTCATCTCTATTCGCCACCATTGCTCTAGATCATCAATAAAGTCTAACAAGTTTTGAGTCAAAGAAATAGACCTTAGTGACGTGTTTAGCTACAAAAGTTTTTTTTTTCTTCTAGGCCTTTGGGGGCAACTATGGCTTCAGAGAATGGGCCCACAAGAGGATCCTTGTGGGCAGAGGTACTCTGGTGGGCAGTGGCATAACTAGAAATTACTGGGCTCCACAACAAGTTTTAGAATGAACCCCCCCCCCCCCCAAAGTAACTTTTTCACAACCCCCTCCTCCCGTGCAACCTCCACTTCTGTGGTTAGTCATGATCGCTCTCTCAGACAAGGCCCAACAGCCATTCTGTCCATTTCCTACAGTATCTCTGTATATAATTTTATAATACTGTTGAGGGGCTCCAACAGTAAAATCTTTCAGTCCTCCTTCTGGGTGGGACTGTTCTAAGTTTGGGCCCCAAAGCAGCCGCTTCCCCTATAGCTACACCCCTGCTCGTGGGCCAGTCCAGCCTTGCACATAATAGCAGGTTATTTGTAAGTGGGTTACAGTTATGTAGCTCCCATAATAAGCTTAGAGTGACATGTTTAACCACACTGTATCTGGCTTTAAACAGAGACATTTAGTTGAGAATGAGTCCAAAGTGACATTACATAAAACATAGGAAAACGGCATGTCTGATCAGTAAAATGTGAACAGCCATGTATGGGAAGAGGCCTCTTGTTCTCTAGGAAGCATGGAATGGCTGAGCACGCAGTGAGCTCAGTAGCTATGTATGGGAATGCCCGAGGATATAGACATCTCAGTTTACTGGGAGCTATAAATGGGCAATGCAAATGCCATTAGCTACATGGGTAAAAACAGGCTGACCTCACAAACCTGAATCTGAAGCTAGCAAACTGAAGAGTAACAGATGTCATCCTCCCTTTTACCGTGGACTCCTTTCTTCTTATTTTTGAAATATTATAAGATGTATGATGTCTGATTACAAAGACCCATTCTGTCTAGGAATGCGTGAGCTGTGATAGATACCAGCAAGTGTCATTCTCATACAGGTGCTTTAATTCTCCTCCTGACATATCACCAAGCCTGTGATGGACACAGACAGCAGAGGGCCCTGTGCTGGGATGGCCCCATTCTCAGTTCTTTATAGAAGGAGGTCTGTAAATTTAAAGAGAATCTGTACAGTTTTTAAAAGGCTGTCATATAATATCAATTATAGCTCAAGATAAAGGGTTTGGCATTTATCATGTAGAGAAAGTCAATAAAAGACACTAATGTATTGTTATAGTTCATATTGCTTCCTCCATTGCTGGCTTGATTCATTTTCCATCATATTATACACTACTCATATCCAGGGGTTATGACCACCCTCGAATCCAGCAACAGTGGCCGTGCTTGCACACTATAGGAAAAACCTCCGGACATAGTAGAAAACACTACTAAATAGGTAGACTGGCTGGGCGCTGCTGGCTGTCTGCTCTCATTGCTCCTCACATAGTGGACAGTAAATCAATATCTGTAGACTAAATATATACTCATCACCTTGCCATTTCTCAGTGAATAGTGCTGTCAGTGAGTGCTTCTGTTGTATTCCCGGAGCTCTGAGTAATTAACCAGCCGCTGGGAGATATATGTGAACAATTAGTAAGCACTCGCTATGGTCAATGCAGGGAGGCAGAGGGAAGCTGTCCTACAGTACACAGGGACTGTTATACAGGGAGACAGACCTCCCAAGTGTCCCTCTGTCCCTCTTTGCTCCATAAAATGCCCCTTCTTTCAATCTGATGTATAGATTTTCATTACTGCATTTACAATATTCATCCAATAAGCATTTGTCTGGTTCTTATCTGTATATTAGAGCCCACCTTGTATATTATTTCATTATTTGGTGCAATTTTACATTTTTTAAATTAAGAATTTTTGCACTATTTTGTAAGAGAAAACTACTAAAGTGTATAGATATGCAGGAAAAAAAAATGGTTCTTCGTGTAAAAGACCAAAAGTGTCCCTCTTCGAATTTCTAAAAAGTTGCAGGTATGGGGAGATGAAGTTATATTTAGGGTACACAAAGTAATATATTCTACACTATACGAGGGGGCAGTGGGGAACAGCTGGGAGACCAGTCATCTTCAGTCAGTACTGCCCTGTTCTGCATGACGAAGACTGATGTGCTTTAGCAATGCTCATTAAGGGCCCATTCACACGACCGTGTGAATGGGTCTGCATCTATTCCGCAATTTTGCGGAATAGATGCGGCCCCATTCACTTCTATGGCTGGCACGAGATCTTGCCGAGCTGCGGCTCTGCAAGAAATTATAGAATGTATCATATTCTTGTCCGCAATAGCGGATAAGAATAGTCATTTTGAACGGAGCGCCCTACCGTGTGTACCGCAAATTGCGGAACACATGTCGGGCGGCATCCGTGGTATTGCAGATCCGCATTTTTGTGGATCCGCAATACTACGGTTGTGTGAATGGACCCTTACAGAGAGTTGATACAAGTTCTCTAAAGTCCATGAACCTGCTGCAAACCCTGAAGTCTACTGTTGGCATGCAGCTAGCCATAGGTTGTGCTGTAATGATGTTTTCCAGTCAAAGTCCCTGAGATGGGGCCCAAATAAGAACATAATACTTGCTACTTGTGGGCGTAAACAGGAGCAGCACTGCAGTAACCAGCTCCGGTAACTACATAATGAATGAAGTGGTACAACTCCGGTGCTACTCAGGATGAACTGATCCACAGGAGTGTGGGGTGTTGGGCCCCCACCTACGCCATCAATATAAAAATGCTGGAAGACCCTTTTAATATGTATATTAATATGCCTATATGTAAACACAGGGCTAAAGCTCTCCAGGTTGCTTCAATATTGGGAGTGACATGATTGAGTGCCATTGGCGCCTCTTTGGGAAGCAGTCAGATGGGTTCAAATCAGCCCTTTCCAATGTAATTCTGTGTCGCATAGTTGCTGATATTATTTATATGGATACACCTAAATAAAATGGGAATGGTTGGTGATATTAACTTCCTGTTTGTGGCACATTAGTATATGGGAGGGGGGAAACTTTTCAAGATGGGTGGTGACCATTTTGAAGTCGGCCATTTTGGATCCAACTTTAGTTTTTTCAGTGGGAAGAGGGTCATGGGACATCAAACTTATTGAGAATTTCATTAAAAAAAAAAAAAACAACAATGGTGTGCTTGGTTTTAACGTTACTTTATTCTTTCATGAGTTATTTACAAGTTTCTGACCACTTATAAAATGTGTTCAAAGTGCTGCCCATTGTGTTGGATTGTCAATGCAACCCTCTTCTCCCACTCTTCACACACTGATAGCAACACCACAGAAGAAATGCTAGCACAGGCTTCCAGTATCCGTAGTTTCAGGTGCTGCACATCTCGTATCTTCACAGCATAGACAACTGCCTTCAGATGACCCCAAAGATAAAAGTCTAAGGATACATGCACATGACAGTGAAAAAAACATCCATCAAAAACTGACATTTTTAACGGACGTTTATTTCACTGATGCCTTTCTGAGAAACGGACATAAAAATGGACCTATTTAATTGTATGAGGGCAGTCTGTCAGTTAAAAACGGACAAGATAGAACTTGTTCTATTTTTTAACGTCCGTTTTTCACTCAAAAAAACTGCCGTGTGTATAACCCCATAGACTACCAGTGGTCTTAAAACAGACTTGTGATGGCCGTTAAAAAAAGTGTACATCACACGTCCGTCTTGTGCATGTAGCCTAAGGGGGTCAGATCAGGAGACCTTGGGGGCCATTCAATTGGCCCACGATGACCAATCCACTTTCCAGGAAACTGTTAATCTAGGAATGCTCGGACCTGACACCCATAATGTGGTATATGGGGTACAAAGATAGTGGGGCCATTCTTCATCAATGGAAACCTCAAGGCCACTGGATATGTGAAATTGCTACATGATGATGTGCCAGGCCCCTCACAGGTAATATACTTACCCAGCTCTCAGCGCTGCTCCTGGTCCCCGCACTGCCGCTTCTCCCTGTACACGGATGAAAACATCCAGTGTCGGGGGGGGGGGTAGCCAATGCCAGGTAGGGACGAGCCTCCCTAGCATCGCTTCCATTGGCTGCGCTCCCCCCTTCCCCGACATCAGATGTTTTCATCCGTGTACAGGGGACCAGGAGCAGCGCCAGGAGTGGGGCAAGTATATTACCTGTGAGGGTCCCGGCACATGGGGGGGCTGTTTGAGAACTTGGATAACCCCTTTAACTCTGTGACCCTGTACGTTCCTGTGGCCCTCTGGTCACACATAAACCCTGGTGCCTGGGGCAGCTGAAAGGCTTTTCTGCCATAAAATACACCAGAGTCATAAACGGCACAACGGTCATTAGGAAATATTTCATAATTTAATTTATTTCACACCATCACAAAACTATCACTTACTACATTATGTTCAAGTTACTTCAGTCTTGCAGTGATACAGTGACTCAAAGGGAAGAAAAGGATGGGAGGAGCAGTAGTGGATAAGATGGAAATAGTAATACTCACAGTGCCTAGCCTCTCCCTGGCACTCTCTTGGGCTGTTAAGTGACTGGAGGGAACACCCATTCTCCCCTCAGGGCACACCCTTGTGTTGGGGCGCTATTGATTTTGAACACTTTGGCTGAATGCAATGCAGGAGTGCAGAGGCAAGCGGATGGTAGAGTCAATAACCAGGCCCGTGGGTTGTAATTAGAGATTAGCAAAGTTATTAAAAATTTGATTCGGACACTTTGTCCCGAATTAATTAGTCACAAAGAACATGGAACCAACTACTTGTATATCCTGGCCTGTAGGGAGAGTATCTCAGTATACATCACTGTGCATTGCGGCAACATGGACAGCTAGTCCATTCTGGTAGTGAAACAGTTACTGTGCATCAGTATGACAAGCAGGGGTCATACAATGCACATAGTTGTGCAAGCCAGGGGCGTAGCTAAAGGCTCATGGGCCCTGGTGCAAGAGTTCAGCTTGGGCCCCCCCCCCCGCCTAATACAGCGCCCCATACCTCTTACATCCAGTATAATACAGCGCCCCATACCTCGTACATCCAGTATAATACAGCGCCCCATACCTCTTACATCCAGTATAATACAGCGCCCCATACCTCTTACATCCAGTATAATACAGCGCCCCATACCTCTTACATCCAGTATAATACAGCGCCCCATACCTCTTACATCCAGTATAATACAGCGCCCCATACCTCTTACATCCAGTATAATACAGCGCCCCATACCTCTTACATCCAGTATAATACAGCGCCCCATACCTCTTATATCCAGTATAATACAGCGCCTCATACCTCTTACATCCAGTGACGTCTCCTCGGATGTAGATCTTCTCTTTCCTCATCTTCTCCTTTCAGACCAGACGCCATTTTTCAGCCATTTCTCATCTCTGCAGTTTGACAGAAAAAATCTTAGTTTACTACTTTTCCATCATCCTCCCATCTTCTGGACAAATCATCCTACCACCCCCAGTACTGTGCCACTAGTACCACACAGATAGTGCCCTTCAATAATTATTGGCACACAGTGTCCTAAAATAACTGCGCCCAGCAAATACTGTCCCGTAATAGTGTGAACATACCGTCCCCCAGAAATAACTGCGCTGATACTGTGCCAGGGTGCCCCCCACAGTAATAGTGCCCCCCACAGTACTAATGTCCCCACTGTGCCCCAGAAGTAATAATGCTTCCAATGTGCCAGTAAGAAGTGCTCCCCACCCATAGATGCCCCCCAAATTATGTGCCAGTAAGAAATGCCCCAATAATGCGCCAGAAGTTCCCCCCATTGATTCCCCCTCAAAATCATGTGCCAGTAAGAAATGCCCCCATGTGCCAGTAAAAATGCCCCAGTGCCCCCTTGTGCCAGTAAAAATGCCCCCATGTGCCAGTAAAAATGCCCCCAGTGCCCCCATGTGCCAGTAAAAATGCCCCCATGTGCCAGTAAAAATGCCCCCAGTGCCCCCATGTGCCAGTAAAAATGCCCCAGTGCCCCCATGTGCCAGTAAAAATGCCCCCAGTGCCCCCATGTGCCAGTAAAAATGCCCCGTGCCAGTAAAATGCCCCCAGTGCCCCCATGTGCCAGTAAAAATGCCCCCAGTGCCCCCATGTACCAGTAAAAATGCCCCCAGTGCCCCCATGTGCCAGTAAAATGCCCACAGTGCCCCCATGTGCCAGTAAAAATGCCAACAGTGCCCCCATGTGCCAGTAAAAATGCCCACAGTGCCCCCATGTGCCAGTAAAAATGCCCACAGTGCCCCCATGTGCCAGTAAAATGCCCACAGTGCCCCCATGTGCCTGTAAAATGCCCACAGTGCCCCCATGTGCCAGTAAAATGCCCACAGTGCCCCCATGTGCCAGTAAAATGCCCACAGTGCCCCCATGTGCCAGTAAAAATGCCCACAGTGCCCCCATGTGCCAATAAAAATGCCCACAGTGCCCCCATGTGCCAGTAAAAATGACCCCATGAGCCAGTAAAATGCCCCCAGTGCCCCCATGTGCCAGTAAAAATGCCCCCAGTGCCCCCAATTAGGCTACGGTCGGTGACTGCTACAATTAAAAAAAAAAAAATAATAAAAAAAAAATAACACTTATACTTACCTCCATGGTGCTGACAGCGATGCGATGCAGGCCTCTTCCGGCCTGTGTCCCGCGATGTACGGCTCAGGTCCAGTGCCTGCAGCCTATCAGAGGAACGGGCAGGGGAGACGCCTCTCCCTCCCCTGCCCCAGTACAATACAGGCATCTGTATCGCCGTCCTGAGGACGGCGATACAGATGACTATGGAGATGAGCGCTTCCACAATGGAAGCGCTCATCTCCCTCTGCCCCTATCTGTGTGCAGGGCCGCGCCGCACCTGGCTAATTGGCGGTGCGGCCCTGCAAGTGGCAAGGGGGGCCCTCGGGGCCCCCCTGGCTTAGGGGCCCGGTCGCAACTGCGACCCCTATAGCTACGCCACTGGTGCAAGCCACCAACCGACCTACCTAATGCCTAGCTAAACCAAAAGAAAAGCATAAAGCAGTCTTTAGTAAAATAAAAAAAAAATAAAAAGGTTCTTTTAATCAGTTACGGGTCAAAAACACAGAACAAGTGCAGATCATTTCAGAGAGCAGGATTGGATCCCGATTTTGGCTCACCATACAGTGACTGCTGGAATTAACTGAAGTGCTTACAGGTCAATGTTAGTGTCAGGTATAATGTACTTAACCGTGTAGTGGCCCAAGATTCTACTATAGAGTGAAAGAGCTGTCTCATTTTAAACCGTCTGCTGCTTCCACATAGATTGATAAATAACTAGAGATGAGCGAACGTGCTCGTTACGAGCACTGTATCGCTCGGCTCCCGTACGAGCAAATGCCCGCAGGCATTGCGGATCCGTTCTCAGCTGCATGTAAGTCAATGGGGACGGATCGTTTGGTATGACACTCATACCAAACGGATCCGTCCCCACTGACTTTCAGTCGGGTGAGGAGGACGGATCCGTTTGGTATGAGTGTCATACCAAACGACCCGTCCCCATTGACTTACATGCAGCTGAGGACGGATCCGCAATGCCTGTGGGCATTTGTTCGTACGGGAGCCGAGCGCTACAGTGCTCGTAACGAGCACGTTCGCTCATCTCTATAGATAACCTATTTGGTTTAATACAAACAGTGGCCCAGTCACAGAGTGGGGAGGGTGTTTACAGTAAGTTTGTCTTAACATCACTGTTTATTTCCCCCCCTTCTTCTGATCCTTCGGAAGAACAACCCCCCCAAAAAAAAGAAACAAATGGATCCTGTCTTTTGAGCATCCACCTTCAGAAGGTCAGTGTTTGGTCAATAATTGATCAGTATTTGGAAGGCAAAAATAGGAGTGGGTCCAAAACACAGATGACATGTGAAGGAAATATTTGTATTGTCTTCTGTGTTTTGGACTACTGCTTTTGGCTTCTAAATCATGGTCAAACTCTGATGCAAAATACTGATCGTGTGATCGAGGCCTTATGGATGCTCCAAAGACAAAATTCCTTGTGTTTTTCATATTTCGGTTATTTTTGGGGACATTGTGTTTACACTATTGGTGTCAGAGACACTATTTGCTGGGCACAGTTCTTTTTTTTAGGACACTGCGTGCCAATAATTATTGATGGGCGCCATCTGCATGGTACTAGTATTATCAGGGGGTTTATCTGTTTCTGCACTATAATATTAGGGAGCACAGCAGGAACAGTATTGGAGGTGGTAGGATGATTTGTCCAGAAGATGGGAGGATGATGGAAAAGTAGGAAACTTGGGTGTCTTTTTGTCAATGTGCAGAGATGAGAGATGGGTTAAAAATCATTACGGTGGTCTGGTCTGAATGGAGAAGATGAGGAAAGAGAATATCTACATCAGAGGTGATGTCACTGGATGTAAGAGGTATGGGGCGCTGTTTTATACTGGATGTAAGAGGTATGTGGACTGTATTACCCTGTATGTTTTGTAGTTATATACATAATGTTAGGATGGAAGGAGTTACGTTGATAATTTGGTACAGGGATTGGGGGAGGAGGGGGCGCTGTTTCAATTTTCGCCTCGCGCAGCAGAAAGGCTAGGTACACCTCTGACTGCCCTACACTTTGTAAATAGTACAGTGACAATACTACTTGAATAACATCATTAATCCAGACATTATGCCTCTGCATGAACAACACAGGCCTAATTTCATCTTCATGGATGACAATGCGCCAGCTCATCGAGGTCACATCATTAGGGAACGGCTGCTGGAGACTGGGGTACCTCAAATGGAGTGGCCTGCACTTTCTCCAGACCTGAATCCCATTGAAAACCTATGGGATCAGCTGAGTCGCCGTGTAGAGGATAGTAACTCTCTACCTCAGAACCCCCAGACCTGAGGGATGCCCTTCAAGAAGAGTGGGATGCCACGCCTCAGCAGACAATAAGTCGATTTGTGAACAGCACAAGACATTGTTCTCAAGCTGTAATTGAAGCTCGTGGCCACATGACGTTACTGAGACATTGACATTTTGTGAGGGTATACTCACCACTGGTGTTGACTTTTGTTCAATAAATTGTTTGAGATGAGGAAATCACCATTGTATGCTTCTACTGAAATGCCATTTTCCATAGATTTCACGCAAAACCCAAATATCCCTAACTTTTTCTGAATAGTGTATGTAAAGGCTTGGAATACAGGATGTGCCGTCGTGGAGGATTCATGAAAAGGAAATTACAGGAGTGCACCCATCTAAAGGTCATTAAAATGGGTTAAGGTGCTTTTCAGTAACAGATCCGCATTAAAAAAAAAAAAAAACATGGATTGGATGCGGACAGAAACTATAGCCATGTGCATGAGCCCTAATTCTGGAGTAAGGTCATGCAGAGACACACAGCATTATAAATAATTATAATGCCATGCACTCATGTGAAACAAAGACAGCAAAGCCACCCAAAAATGCCAGATAAGAACAACCTGTGTGTGAAACCAGCATTATAGTGCATTTAAAGCTTTTAGCTCAAAAATGTAGTGGCCAGATGTTACTTTAAATTCTATAATGTAAAATAAAACACATTACATGCATAATATTTGGTTTGTGAAATGTTTACCATTTGGGGCTGTAAACTTTACACAGGGGTTTTTACAATGTACTATATAAAATGTCATTAAAACCCATGTTTAGAAACACTGCACAAGGGCTCATGCACACGAATGTAAGGGCTCCGTGCCCATATTCCGGACTGAAAACGGCGGGTCTGCAATCTACGGGAACTGGCCGTGTGCACTCCGTGCTGCGGATGCAGACCCATTGACTTGAATGGGTCCGCTATCTGCAAGATACAGCCAAAGATAAGATATTTCCCATCTTTTGCGGAGCAGAGGCACGGAAGCCCATGGAAACACTATGAAGCGCTTCCATGGGCTTTCGGGTCCGTATCTCCAACTGTAAAAGATAAGACATGTCCTATCTTTTGCCGTATCTTCCGGATAGCAGACCCATTCAAGTCAATAGGTCTGAACTGCAGCACGTAGCTATTTCAGGTCCGCAACACAGTCACTGAGCCCTGACATTTGTATACATGCGCCCCAAAGGTATAAAGGAGGCCTCATGCTTGTTTAACACTTTTTTTTTTTTTGTTAAAGAAAAAAAAAGTGTGCCATTTTTTCAGACATTTTGCCACTTCTCTACAGGCAGAAAGGGTGTGGAAAAACATGTGGTCACCCTAGAAAACACTTGTAAAAAACACAGCAGAATTTCATGACTTTTTTTTTTTTTACAAGCCAAAAAATAAAAATGCCTGGCATTTGCAGACTTTGCATGGCAGCACACAAGTATTTTCTTTATACAAAACGTGCCTGATGTTGCAGTGTGGACTTCTGCACAGCAATATATTCAGCTTGTTGCCTGCAGTCTATGGGGGGGAATTTATCATTAGGAGAATATTTGAAGTCAGTTTTGCTTCAGTCTGTGTTGGAGAACTTTATGTCCCATTTATCAAATGTCACAGGTTGTTTGATAAATGTGGCTTGTCCTTAAACCTAACACTTCTGTCTAGAGAAGCTCCTCCACTTTTCCTACTCCACCCTCCTCCTGGAAGGAGATTGCGACTATTTTGCGACTTTTCAAAAAAGTCTTAATGATAAATCTGGAGTGAAACTCATTAACATAGCCAACCACACCCACTTTTCCACCCATACTGCAAAACTGGAGTGAGTGGCGTACACATGCAAAAATTCGCAAAATTTAGCACAAAAAAGTCGCAAAATTTTGCGCAATCACATAAATTTTGCGCACGGGAGTGCAAAAAAGTCGCAAAAGCCCTATTTTACGACTTTTTTATGCCAGAATTCTGGAGTGATGTTATGATAAATCAGGGCCTGTGTCTCAGAATGTTAAATATTGCACCAAATGGGCTTGATATGCAAGACGATCCCGCTCCCAGCTAGAAGTAACTCTGCACTTCCCCCAACACCTGTTCCTATATAGAATGGAGACCAGAATAGATCTCCCAATAGAAACAAATGAGGCCTCTGAAATACTCTGCACTTCCTGGAAACCTCACAAATAGGCTGGGTTTACATGCTCAGGTTTTTTTTTATGTCAAAGCCAGGAGAAGATTAAGAAAGAGGTGACTCAGGCTTTCCTGCATATTTGGCCTCTATTTATGATCAATTCCTAGCTTTGGCTTCCAAAACTGCATCCAAAACCTGAAAGTGTAAACCCAGCCCTAGAGATTGTGTGGGGTCATTTATTAAAGCTCATCTGGCGTAAAAAAAATCTGGCGTAAAAAAAAAAAAAAAAAATAGTAATAAAGGGCATTTTTTTCAACTATTTTAATGCCCCTGCAACAATACTTTGTTGCACGGGCATTTTTACGCCAAATACGACAGGCGGGTGGGATGGGGACGGAGCTGGGGAGTGTGGCGGGCCATACCAGCCCCTGCAAACTTACAAATTTTTCACCTGGAATAAGATGAAAAACTAGTAAAAAAAAAAAAAAAAAAAAACACACACACAACAACAACACCACCACCCTGGCTGCCGTAGTTTATCAATGCCTAACAAAATGAATGACTGTAAGTCATTTTTAGCTACTCTTAGTGTTATGGTGACTAAAGTCTTAAAATAAGGGAATTACTAACGAGGCAATACCCAAACATGCTCCAGTGAGGAGCTTCCCTACCACATAAAATGTGAAAGCTAATCATTAATTCTTTGGAGAATGCCAATTTTTACAAGTGATACCTTTTTAGGATCCTGTGTGTGTCCGAGGCGATTTTTTAGTTGCTGGACTCTTTGCACGATGCTCTGAGAGTCCATGTTGAAAGCTTCTTGCAGACAGTGGCTGCTTCCAAAGTCTTACTTGCTCATTAGATTCTGGTATCACAAATGACATCACTTTTCCATGTGATTGCCTAAATCACATGCTACGGGCAGTCACATGACTGCCTAAATCTCATGGTTTGGTGCTGCTTAGAACCAATAAGACAAGGCACAGTAATGTCTTAAAGGGAAATGACACCTCTGAGTTACATGTTGGACACTTTCTCACAACAGGACTTTTACTTTGATCGGTATTTTGCATCAGAATTTACAAACCATATTTACTACCATTAGGCTAGGTACACACCTTGGCTACCACATATGCCAGAGGGCTCCTGCACACGACGGCATGTATTTTGCGGTCTGCAAAAACGGATCAGCAAAAAATACAGATGACGTACGTGTGCATTCCATAGAACAGCTGGCCCCTAATAGAACAGTACTATCCTTGTCAGTAATGCAGACAATAATAGAACATGTTCTATCACCTTGTGGAACAGACATACGGAAACGGAATGCACACGGAGTAACTTCCGGGGTTTTTTTTTCGAACCCATTGAAATGAATGGTTCCACATACATTGCACAAAAAAAAAAATGGAACATACACGGAAGAAAAATATGTTCGTGTGCATGAGCCCTAATGCTGCATGCACATCTCCAGAGCAAATGCTGGCTGTCAGCCAGACAAAAAATTTTTTGCATGCAACGGTTGTGGTCCGGCCAAAACCCGGTATTCATTCCGGCAAATCGGCAGGATGACCACTGGATTCCACTGCAGTCGCAATGGGGATCCAGTGGTGAAGAAGAGGATGCTGGAACGCCATATCTGTGAGATAGAACTCCAAATGGAGATGTGAACGAGGCCTTAGTCTTTTTTGGTAGGTGTTCTTTTGCTTTTATTTGTGCATTTTTTACTGTAGTTTTTTGCTGTGATTTTAGGCAACAAGCTCCCATGTTACATGGAAATCTTTGGGAATTATTAAATGCATGTCCTCTGCTCTGGAGTTTTTCTTCCCCTCATTTTCATCCCATAGACATTGGGGTAGAATTATAAACAGTGGTGTAAAGGAAAACTGACTTAGTTGCCCATAGCGACCAATCAGATTCCACCTTTCACTTTTCAGTGCTACTTTAGAAAATGATAGGTGAAATCTGTTTGGTTGCGGTTGCTATGGGAAACTGACCCACAACTGGTTTTGGCTCACAATAACTGATAGAAGTAACTGACCAAATAACCGAAGTCTAAACTTAGGGCTCATGCACGCGACCGTATGTACTTTGCGGTCTGCAAAAAACGGATCAGCAGAAAATACAGATGTCGTCCGTGTGCATTTCATATTTTGCGGAACAAAACAGCTTGCCCCTAATAGAACAGTCCTATCCTTGTCCGTAATGCAGACAAGAATAGGACATGTTCTATGTTTTTTTGCGTAACGGACATACGGAAACGGAATGCACACAGAGTAACTTCTGTTTTTTTTGCGGACCCATTAAAATGAATGGCTCAGCATGTGTTCTTCAAAAAATGTAATGGATACGGAAAGAAAATAAGTTCGTTTGCATGAGCCCTTAGGGCTCATGCACACGACCGCATGTATTTTGCGGTCTGCAAAAAACAGATCCACAAAAAATGTGGATGACATCCGTGTGCATTGCGTTTTTGCTGAGCGGAACAGTTGGCACCTAATAGAATAATCCTATCCTTGACGGTTATAAGGATAATAAGGGACTAACATATTTCCTTTCTGTGTCCGTTCCACTTTTTTTGCGGACCATATACAAAACCATTTATTTCAATGGGTCCACAAAAAAAACAGAAGTTACTCTGTTACGTGTGCATTCCGTGTGCATTCAGTTTCCGTATGTCCATATTTCTGTTCAGCAAAAAAATAGAACATGTCCACATTACAGACAAGGATAGGACTGTTCTATTAGGGGCCAGCTGTTCCATTCCGCAAAATACGTAATGCACATGGACATCATCCTTATTTTTTGCAGATCCGTTTTTTTTTGCAGAACGGACATATGGAAATGGAATGCACATGGAGTAACTTCTGCTTATTTTGCTGACGTATTGAAATGAATGGTTCTGCATATGGTCCACAAAAAAAAAAAAACTAACGGACACAGAAAGAAAATACGTTTGTGTGCATGAGCTCTTACACAAATCTTACTGCAGTGCAAGGGGGAACTAAGACCAGTGTATTCGTAAATTTGCCTCAGTAGTTGGCCAAATATGTCACAAAAACACCTAAAGAAAACTACAAAAGAACTTCCTTTTTGTGGTAGCAATCCCTGGGTATGTACACACAGGATGTAACATATAGCGGAGAAGTCTGCTGAGGATTTTGCCACTGATCTGCTGCAAAAACTGTAATGAAAACCACAAAAACAAAACTGCATGAATTAGACCTCTTTCATACATCAGTGAATCACAGATGTGTGCTGTCCTTGTTCTCCACAGACAGCACACGAACCCATTGATTTATGTGTATGCTAACCAGGGGCAGACTGGGAACTTAAAGTGGCCCTGGAAAAAATACTAAAAGTGGCCTCTTTTTGTAGTCGAGTCGAAATTGATGGAAGGCAGGGCCAACAGAAGTAGGTGGGGCCAGCAATACCATATTGTGGCACATTATACCAGCCCAACAGAGCCAAATACCACAGTCCTCACAAAGTACTGCCAGCAGCACAAAATACATCCCCAGAAACTTCCACTGGCCGGCCGTGAGGGAGGGTCAGGTGGCCCCCTGGAAAAATTTCAGCCCACCGAAAAATTTCCCTGTAAGGTGGAAAGGATAATGCAAAAGTGAGGAACCTAAGATGCCTGTGTATCAAACTTTCCAGAAACAAGACTGAAAGAAGCTGTCATGGCTGTCTTATCCGAATGGAGAAGATGAGGAAATAGAACTTCTACAATCAAAGGAGATGTCACCTGATGTAGTAGGTACAGTTGGATTGATGCTTTGGCGCATGTCTCACCACCTCAGCTGTGAGGCTGATTGGGCATCTGATCTGAGTCTGATGGGGGCTGGGAGGTCTGATGGGGGACTGATCTGAGGCTAATGGAGGCTGAGGGAGGTCTGATCTGAGGCTGATGGAGGCTGGGGGGTCTGATGAGGGGCTGGTCTGAGGCTAATGGAGGCTGGGAGGTCTGATGGGAGGCTGATGGTGCTTGGGGTCTGATTTTGGGATCTGATCTGAGGTCAGATGAAGAATGATGGTCTGATGAGGATTGGGGGTCTGATCTGAGGTCTGATGAAGAATGGGGGTCTGATTTGGGGGTCGGCTCTGAGGTCTGATGGAAATATTTTTTTCTTATTTTCCTCCTCCAAAGCCTAGGTGCATCTTATAGTCCAGTACCTCTTATAGTCTGAAAAATATGGTATTTTGTGCTGCACTGTGGAACTATTTGGAACAACCTACAACATGGGGCCACTTTTAGTTTTTTTTGCCTTTCACTTTACATTCCTAATCTTCTCCTGACTCTCACTTTTCAGTAAAATTATGTGTAATGGTTCACACATGGTAGTTTTGTTGCAGACATTTGGTGACATTTTTTGTCCGATACTGTTGAATGGAATGGACTTTCACTTACTGAAATTTGCCACAAATAAAATTCATGGCGTAATATTCACTTCCAGTAGATATCTGACCACTGTTTTTTTAGTAACACAAAATAATACTAGGACCCGCACCTACACGGAGAAAGGAGCGAGGAAAGTATTGGAGGGTGTACTGCGCATGCGCAGCCGCCCTCTATTCATTTCTATGGGCCCGCCGAAAATAGACGAGCCCTGGCTTGGCTATTTCCGTCGGCCCCATAGAGATTAATGGGAGCGGGAGCTGCGCTTGCGCGGTGCACTCCCATTCACTTGTATGGGAGCAGCGGGGAGCAGCGCTTGGTGGTGGCCGGGTCCTCCAGCCACAACTCTCCCCGCTCTGTTCTCATTGTAGGTGCGGGTCCCAGAGGGAGCATATCCTAGCGATATGCCTCCCATTGTCTGTGATGGGAATACCCCTTTAATCGGCACCCATGACTTGCTTTGCACCCTATAACACATCCTGAAACTGATAAACCTTTAAAGGGGTTATTGTGGAATTTGATAGTGATAACCTATCGTCAGGATACGTCATTAATATAAGATCGGAGGTGATCACTGCTGATCAGCTGTTTAAAGAGACCACAGATGCTGTCTGGCACTTACAGGCTATGGACGCTGGACTGGTGCACACATATGTCATCAATTCTGCCTAGCATATAACATGGCATATAACAGCTGGTACAACTGATGTATGCGAATGCAGCCTTGGTGAAAATGATGCGCTTATTTTATTTTGTGTTTGTAGCACACAGTGGTAGAAAATTTGTTTTTTGTGCAATATCATATATTGTAAAATATATTGTAAAATGTATTAAATAAAAGAATCATCTGTATTAAAGAGGACCTTTAAACTCTTCTGAAATGTCTGTTTTAGTAACTACTTGTGTTCCCTATGTAAAATTCTGAAGAGTCTGTGACATGTTGTGCCATTCCTTTATTATTCCTTCTAGAAGCTGCAAATGAATTGCTAGCAGATAGTAATGATGGTCCAGCTGGGTGTTATCAACTGGGGGTGTCCCTGTACAACCTGATACTGCCACAACTGATTGGATCGTGTGGGACTGAGCAGCGACACACCCCCAACTGGTAACAGCCAGCTGGACCTTCATTTCAATCTGCTAGCAATTCATTCATAAACTTCTAGCAGGAGAAATAAAGGAATGACACAACATAATCATAAGAATAGATGCTTCAGAATTGTTATTACAAAAGAGGTGCATGGTAGTCACTAAAAGAGGTAACAGGTCCTTTTTAAAGGGAACTTGTCACCATGAAAATGCAATGCAATCTGCAGGCAGCATATTCTAGAGCAGGAGAAGCTGAGCAGATTGATATATAGTTTTATGGAAAAGATTCAGCATAACTTGTGTTTTAGTCATTTAAACCTCTGCTGTTTCTATGCTTAGGAGTCATGTGGGTGGTCCTATCAGTGACTGCATGACTAAGAATAGAGAGATAGCTGTCAATCAGTAGGTAGGACCAGTGGTGTACATAGAGAAGTAAGGGCCCCATAACAAGGATCAAACCAGGCCCCCCACACAGGACAGAAGGGTTTCCGCCTAAACCCCTTTCAATAGTCCTTGGGCTATTTTTTGCACTGCCTTATTTGCCAAAAGTTGTTCCTTTAGAGAGTAGAGTCCTGACCAAGTTTTCACCTTTAGTACAAGAGGGGATTATACCAACTGGGCACCCTCTTGCCCCGGGCCCCATAGCAGTCACATGGCCTGGCACTATGGTAGTTACGCCCCTGGGTAGAACCACCCACATGACTCCTAAGCAGAGATCCTAGACAAAGCAAAGATTTTAATTAATAAAAAATAAATTGTACTGAATCCTTTCCCATAAAACAATTTAGAAATCTGTTCAGCTCCTCCTGTTCTATGATATGATTCCTGCAGATTTCAGAACATTTTTATTGTGGCTGGTTCACTTTAAGTGTAAAGGAAGCTTTATAGGAAAATAGGCTTATTAGGAGCCTGTCTGTGATGACCACATAAACTGTGTGCCCGTACAGTAATTTACCAGAATGTGTGGTAGCTAAAGAAGAAATCATGCCCACCTTCTCACCTTCTTCCCACCGTTCTAGTCCAGCTCCCTGGTTTTGTTCTGCGATCATCTGTTCCCCAGCATGCTTACGTCCAGCCAGGGTATGGATGGGGTCACATGACTGAATTCAGCAGTAACATGACCCCAAGCAGCTTGTGACCTAGGTGTGACATGTCACCTCTGACGCCAGTATGTAAACTTATCAGTCACAGTTAAAAAAATCTTCATTTTGGCTCTTATAGTGGGTTATCCTGAGCAGAGAGCCCCTTTATGACATCCATATATTTAAATAGGAGCATTTAGGGTCATTTATCAAACTGGTGTAAAGTAGAACTGGCTTAGTTGCCCATAGCAACAAATAAGATTCCACCTTTCATTTTCCAAAGGAGCTGTCAAAAATGAAAGGTGGAGTCTGATTGGTTGCTATGGGCAACTAAGCCAGTTCTACTTTACACCTGTTTGATAAATGAGCCCAATTATGTTATGACTAAAATGATTGCGCACAATTGTATATAGATTATTTGCATACTTTCACTAGATGAACAATCAACAAAAATGTAGAAAAAAGTGTGGGACGGCACTACTGTGTCTGGGTTTTCATAGCACAAAGATACGGGCTCTCAGGAACATAAACAACAGTGGTGGTGCTCAATCCAAAAGTGGATAGTCCAATAAATATTACAACAAAGTAAGAAAGCTGAATGAAGGACGGCACTCACCAATCTTCTTAAAAAACTTCCATACCTTTATTGAGATCAACTTAACGTATGGTCAAACAGGGATAAGGGCCAGATGTATCCAAACCACAGGCAGCAGTTAGCGGCAACGGCCGTTTCTCGTTCACGCGCCTCTTCTGGCCACTATATCACATGATACACACTGATCATGTGATTTTATACCCTGCAGATCCAAACACACAGTAACGAGACTTCAGCGAGTACCGAGCAAATACTTAGCGAACAAATATATATTCGCCCACCATGACCATTCGCCCGCTACTTTATTACAAAATACGTAAATAATGAACATAATAGCATATAAAAAAACAAGCACACATTATTCACCTACGAATACGCTCAAATCATTGAGACCTAAATCTCCTAGTGCATTGGAACGGATTATCCATCTGGCCTCTCTTTGCAAGAGTGATTTTTGTCTATTGCCCCATGTACCAGTGGGGCCACTATTTCAATACCGGCAAAACTCAAGACTTTCGTGTCTCCCTGATGTTC
This sequence comes from Rhinella marina, assembly GCA_900303285.1. Taxonomy (NCBI): domain Eukaryota; kingdom Metazoa; phylum Chordata; class Amphibia; order Anura; family Bufonidae; genus Rhinella; species Rhinella marina. The sequence continues at coordinate 41,721 of ONZH01022464.1, forward strand.
TCTTTGTACATGTTCAATTAATCTAGGGCAACCTTTTCCGGAGCTTATAGAATTAACATGTTCTCTAAATCTTTCAAATAGGCATCTGATTGTTTTGCCGATGTAGAAATGACCACATCGGCATAAAATCAGATACACCACATATTTGCTCCTACAAGTAATGCAATCTCGAACTCTATGGGATATACCTCCAAACTCCAAGTATTTATATTGTGGATTGTATCTACAAAATGAGCAGTTTCTGCATCTATGATTGCCAGGGGATGCTAGATTTCTTAACCAATGGCTTGGATCTTTTTCTACAAATCGCCTTCTCACCACCTTATCTCTTATGGTATGGCTCCTTCTGAATTTTATACGTGGCTTTTTACCACGTACCAAACCTAAACTCGGATCTTTCTCTAATATACTCCAATTACGTAGCACTGCTTTCCGAATAACATTCGCCATGGGGCTATATTTGAGCCATATTATATATTAGATATTATATATATTAGATAGTGAACAATTCCTTGAAAGAACTGGTCTGACATGGGAGACCATTCATTCCTAAATCCTATATGACTACATTTCAGTGAAAGATTTAAAGGTGGGCTTATAGGCTAGATTTTCAAATAATGGTAGTAATAATTGCTATAATCACCCTAATCCAACCATCACCAAATGAATTACAGTGGTACAATTTGCTTACAAGCAGCATTTACATATTAGGCTACTTTCACACTAGTGTTTTTGCTGGATCCGGGAGGGTTCAGTAAAAACACTTCCGTTTTGATAATACAACCGCCTGCATCCGTTAGGAACGAATCCGGTTTATTATCTTTAACCTAGCCAAGACGGATCAGTCATGAACTCCATTGAAAGTCAATAGGGGACGGATCCGTTTTCTATTGTGTCAGAGAAAACGTATCCGTCTCCAATTATTTGCATTGTGGATCATGATGGATCCGTCTTGCTCTGCATCGCAGGAAGGAAAGAATGTTGTGGTTTGCTCTCCGGTATGAGAACGCAACCAAACGGAATGGAATGCATTTTGAAGCATTCAGTTCTGTTCAGTTCAGTTTTGTCCCCATTGACAATGAATGGGGACAAAACAGAAGCGTTTTTTTTTTTCCAGTATTGAGACCCTATGATGGCTCTCAATACTGGAAAATATTAATGCTAGTGTGAAAGTAGCCTTACTCTAATTCTATCATTACCTTAGAACTTGCATTTTGTTTACAATATCAGATGATCCTTTACAAATAAAATGGAGTCATATCAGTACGGTTACAGGGTGACACCGGTCTCATGACAGCTGTCGCGGTTAAGATTGCAGATGCATCGCAGTGTAGCGGTGATCCCGGAGAAATGAATGAAACTGCAGTGCAGGTTCAGCATGTGATGCGACTGCAGCTCCTGAATCACATTTTTTTTTTTAATGGATTCACAGCTACACAACTTCAATTTTGGCATGAGACCAGTGTTGCCAAGTACCCGTACCCTAAACTCATGTTGTCCTGTGTTTCGCTGCTTGTTAAATGCTTATTCAATAAGGAAAAAATGACAGTACTTTAATGTCTTCCACATGAAATACAGTGTAACAAATGTGTGCCATGACATGTCACAATAACACAAGAGTCACAGGGTGCTGGGGTCCCTCCCTGAAGGTGGTGCCATGGATGGCTGAGGTGGAGTCAGTTTTAAGGTTCAATGTGCCCACAGTTTGGTCTCTTCTCAATGTGAAAGGAAAGGCTTTAGGGACGCTCTCTCTGGTGACAGGTGCAGTCAGGTGGCAGTGTGTGTGGTGGTGGAGTGTGAATAGTGTACCCTGCCTGTGCCTTCTCGCCTCTCTGCCTGCAGCAAGATCACAGCTAGAGACTACATCTGACCTAAAAGGGTAAGCAGCAACTTTTATTCAGCTTTTTTGTGCCTATTTTACCTTTTTGTATCTGTCTTATGGAACCATTTCTCATAACACAACAAGCAAGTATTAGGATGCACAAGAATCCCCATAAAATATCACAATCTTTGGGAACATTTTAGTACGTATGTGTACTAGGTGGGCACTGATCATCAATTATTGTACTACGATGGATGCAAACACTGATTATAGTAAGAGGAAACCAAATGTTTAATAAAGGGCACCTTCAAAGTATTCACAAGCCCAGTAACATGAAAACTGTCTTAGAGTGATCTGTGACTATTTCTCATTCAAATTATCTGTCTGACAGTGAAAACGTAACTTTTATACCTAGAGGTAAGAACTGAGTTAGGTTTTTGTCACGTCATACCTTTATACTGTGATTTATATTCATTGACATATCATTTAGTGGATAATTTAAAAGGTTCTGCTCAGAGATTTTATGTTTACATCTGTAATTGGCCATATTTGGTTAGTTAGAGGATCCTTTGCTTTTCTGCTGAGAAAACAGCATGAAATATCTATTTATTATCTATCTATTTCATATCTATCTATTTCCTATTTATCTAATCTATCTTTCGATCTATCTTTCATCTATTTCACATCTATCTATCTTCTATTTCACATCTACCTATTATCTATCTATTTCATATATATCTATCAATCTATCTATCTATCTATCTATCTATCTATCTATCTATCTATCTATCATCTATTTGACATCTATCTATTTACTATATGTCTAAAACATTCATACGACCATTAGATTTATGCTTTGCATATGAACTCTTCGCACCCCCCGGAATGTGTGCCTGTTGAGAAGACTTGAGCTGTGACCTATCTTTGGACGTGCTCTATCTGGGCCCTCAATGCTGCTATTTCTGGAACTGACGCTGATCTCTTGTGACAGATGCAGCTAGTGGAATGTGAAGTAGGGGGGTGAAGTGCAGTTTTGGGAGGTTAGGAAGAATAGCAGGTAGCAGCTGATCCACAGATTTGGCACGTCAGTAACACAACTGGGCCTTTCATGCTCTTACTTCTTAAAGGGAATACACCTAAGAGAACCAAATACTCTTCCAAGTAGTATCATCTAAATTTACACTCCATTTTTCCGTATTATGTACAGTATGTGTTAGGGTACAGCCACACAGTCAGATTTCTGCATGCAGTTTTAGAAGCCAAAACCAGGAGTGAATTCAAAAAAGAGGAGAAATCGTATGTGTCCTTTATACTATCTGTCCTTTTATATTCACTCTCTGATTTCAGCTTCCAAAACCGCATGCAGAAACCTGACTGTGTGGCGGTACCTTTATAGTGGACACTCTGTCATGGTTAGTTTTACACATTCTTAAATAATATGAAGGCTACTGCTGCTGGCCTAGGGAGAAGGATTTTTACCTTTTCAAAAGTCATGTTCAGTAATTATGAAAATGTAAAATCAGTTGATTATGATTTTATAGCAACAATTTAATTTACCATATTTCCACAGAGACAAATTAAGGGGCAAAGAATTTCAGGGAGGTTTGTTTGAAACCAGATACTTTCCCTTCTGGGACAGCTGACAGCCGGGCGGGGGGTGTGACGGCATTGGCCTAAACATATGTTTTACACAGTTTGAAGAACACATCAAAATAAAACAGTACATAGGTCATTTTATATTGAAATTCAGCACAATGCACAGACTGGTTACGTCAGGGAGATACCATGATCTGCACCTTGTCCTGGAGCATATTCTACTACTTTAGGGTGTAACTCCATGTAGTAGTATTCTTTTATATTGCCTAGAACACTCAGAAATACGGATAAATAGACTGATTTGTGGAATCATGTTAAATACTGTAAGAAGTAATTCATGCCCTTCGGATAATTCTTTTTAAACCCTAAATGACCAGCCTTAAAGGGTTATTCCAGCTTTTATGTCTATTTTCAATTTGGCCACTAGAGCACTGATAGTAAAGTTAAAAAAAAAAGTCAGTCACCTGTTCCTCACTGCATTCCGGTGCCCAGTCTGTCTCCTTTTAGTCCCTGACCTGTAAACTTCCAGACAGCTAATCACAATCCATCTATTTATCTGTCTACTTTGTCTCAAACATTCATACAATTTTCAATTTGGCCAGTGAAGCGCTAATCCTACAGTAAAAAAGCCAGTCACCTGTTCCTCACTGCACCATTTCAGTTCCGAATATCCAGTCCGGCCCCTTCCAGTCCCTGACATGTAAACTTCTGGACAGGGTCACGTGCACTGCTGAGGCTAATCTCAAAGTGCCATGTCTCTCATGGGTCACATTCCACTTGGGGACACATCATCACTGAGGCAAATATCATCTATTAATTGATCTATTTATCTGTCTTCTGTCTCAAATATTCATATGACAATTTTCAATTTGGCTAGTAGAGCACCGATCCTAAAGTTAAAAAGTCAGTCATCTGTTCTCTACTGCACTAATCTGGTGCCAAGTGCCCAGTCTGGCTCCTGACCTTTAAACAATCACTGGCCTCAGTTGTGACGTGTCCCAAAGTGGCCTGTTGCTAGCGGTTGAGGATACATCACCTGTTGAGACAGGTGATAGGCCTCAGCACCACACGTGACCCTGTCCAGATGTGTACAGGCCGGAGACTGGACCTTTGGTGCTGGGATGAACCAGTAGGAGCAGATGAGTGACGTTTTTACTTTAGGATGAGCACTCTACTGGCCAAACTGAAGAGTGACGTAAAGCTTGTGTAACCCTTTAATGATCAAGCATTTTTTTCAGTTTTCATCCAAGAGTCATATTTTTTTATTTTTACATAGAAATACCCATATACAGTTTTTTTATTTGTAGGGCACAATACATCAATTCTGAAATGTTTTGTTTTGGGGTTTTGTTTTCAGAGCATTCATTGTGTGGTATACGGTAAATAGGAAATTAACAGTACTAACAATCAAAACGCCTTGTTAAAACACTTTTAATTTTTCTCTTGATTGAGTTATATTTTTTTTGTCAGAGTAGTTTGTATTGGTACCATTTTGGGGTGCATATGATTTGATTGCTATTTTTCACTTTTAAAGAGTTTGTCCGAAAATGGTGAGTTTTTGGCAAACCTCCCCACTCAGCCGGACCTGTAAAGGTAAGATGACTTACCTGCTTCCCGACACTGGCTCCTCACTCCTTCTCCTCCAGGCCTGCGTTGTTCTGCTGGGCGCCTTCAATGTCAACATTAGTTTTCCATTGCTGCAGCAATGACCGGCTCCCCTTACATCACGACAATTGATCACATGATGCAAGGGGATCCGGTCTCCATCGTGGCTGCAGCAATGTCAAACCAGATGTTGACATCGAAGGGGCCCAGAGGAACAAAACAGGCCTGGAGGAGAAGGAGCGGGGAGCTAGCGCCCAGGGAAGCAAGTCATCTTTCTTTTACAGGTCTGGTCAAGTGCCAACCACCCCATTCTTTCACATCTTCTTTAAGAACAGAAATTCTGGCATGATACTTTTGTAGTTCAGGGGACTTGGATTTGCGATCATTTGATCACTTACATAATACAATGCACTACATATATAGTGTAGTGTACTATGGCTGTCCCTAGTATTCTGACAGGCACCCTATTAGCTTCTACCTCTAGCAGGGCCTAATAGACTTCTGTACATGCCAGACTTTGAGGCCATTGCCAGATGTTTGACTGCCGTGGAAACTCATTGGCACACGAAGATCACATTTTAGGGTTGGAGATGGGGTGAGAGAGGGAACCTCCTCCTACTGAAACTCCAGCTGTTAGAGCAGGAACATAGCTATCGGTAGACTAGAAAACCATGCTGGGCTTATGATACAATGTCATAAAAAATCATATTAGCAGTTTAATTCTATATTGGTAGTCACTAAGGGGTTAAAGTGTTTACCCTTGGCTCTGTTAACACATGGACCATGGCTTCTGTTTATGGACTGAAGCTTTAGCGCTGTGATTTATATGTTTTCTGAATTTAGACAGACTTTCTTGGACCTCATTGATGTTAATGTTAATCATCAGGGTTCTAGCAGAAGAGTGCCATGTTCTTGTTGTTAAAAAAATCCTGTAAAGGCCCACAGAACCCATAGTAACAAAATGTATAAGGCAGAAAAAACACATACGCCCATCCAGTGCAGCCTGTTACCCTACAAAGTTGATCCAGAGGAAGGCACTTGTTCTCATTTTAGGGGCAAAAAAAATTCCTTCCCGACTCCAATCAAGCAATCAGAATAACTCTCTGGATCATTGACCCTTTTCCAGAAATCTAGTAACTATAACCTGAAACATTATTACACTCCAGAAATACATCCAGGCCCCTCTAGTGAGTTCACCATCCCCTCCTCCTCTGGCAGACCCATGAAGGACCCTTCCAACTCAAGTGTGAGCAGACTGTTAACTTGTTAAGTTTTGATCTGGAATATAAACTTACAGTAACTTTGAATGCTTGCCAGGTGTCCTTTAAGAGGCCATAGAAAGATAATTGTTAGTGTCATGCTGGAAAAAGATAACCCATAATCTGTATGTGTATACTGATAAATCAACCAGTTCATATACTTGCAAATATGCTCCACACAGGTCCAAACATTTAGCATGCATGCTTAAAATTTCCTGGAGTGTTAGTGGTAAAGACTAGACTCATACAGTATACTATACCCCATTAGTCAAGGTACAGTAATACAGTATGGGTCTGTACAAGGGTATTACAGTATATAATTTTCCATCATGATAAAAATCAGTGATCTTGTCAGATCAGGGCCAGTTCTCCTGTTTGTTGCATATAACAGAATCTTTCCAAGAAAGGTTTAATAGTTTAAGGCTCAGTAGACACTAGGGATTTGACCAATCTATCATGATCTGTTTGGTAACTGATCCAAATGGTCCCTGACTGATCCCACTGACTTAGGGATTGTTCATATCTGTGTTGCAGGCTTCGCTCAGGGCCTCTGACATAGATTTCATCAAAAAGACAGGACAAAAAGACCTGCATGCATGTAAAAAAAACTGGATCCCGAATAGAAACGGAACTGACTCCAATGTAGTTAATGAAGACCGTTCTGCAGTGTTCAGGTCAGTTATTCTCCTCTAATGGAGCAGAGCAATGGAAATATATAGCGGTGATGAGAACTCACCCTTAGAATGACTCCATCAGGTTTCAGATTTTTCTTTACAGAATAGAATAATGCAGTATGCTATGGTATAGAAAGAGCAACAGAAACCTAACTGCTATGTACTATTCCTTCCTGCTCTGCAGCAAAAAAGGACCTGTCACCCCTCTGCCGTGTCTGTTTTAGTAAGTACTTGTATTCCTCACAAAATAGCAATTCTGGGGCATCTTTTCTCATAACACTGTGTTGTGCAATTCCTCTATTATTACTCCTTCAACCTTATGAATTTATTGACATTTGAATTTACCATTGCCTTGTCAGAGGGATGTATCCCAGCATAGACAGCATACATTGGACAGTTGTCCGTTTATCCACTAATTTGCACGAAGAATAACAGAGAAACAGTACAATATTGTGTTCTGAGAAAAGATGCTCCGGAGTTATTTCATGGGGAATAAAAGTATTTAATAAAACAGACATGTCTGGAGTGGTGAAAGGACCTCTTTAAACACATTTCTTTCATTCATAGAGCTTAAAATCAGCAGGGTGACTTTAGAATAACACAATTTGATAAGAGTTGTTACCATGAGACCTTGGAGAGCTTATAACGACGCCAGTCAATCAGTGTGGATCACTTAATGAAAGGTTCATACTGACCTGCTCCCAGCCTCTCTGGTCCTGCACCCTGGGTCTCATTCCTCCATCTTCCATTCCCTAGCTTGTTTACTTCCATCTGGGAAAGGGCATGATCACATGTGCCACTGAAGCCAATAACTGGCTTCAGCTGTGACATGCCCCCAAGCCAGTCATTCCTTCAGCAACACACGTGACGGAGTCCATGCCCGCCTGGAAGTAAAGAAATGAACGGAACAGGTATGGAAGTTATGGAATGGGACCCAGGGTGCAGGACTGGAGCGACAAGGAGCCGGTAAAATAGGTGATGATCCAAGTCAGTGACAATACCTAAATACTTAATAATTCCTGGAAAAATCCTTTTAAGGTCATGATCACATATCTGAGCTGCCAAGATACGGCCAAGTTTGTTTGCCTTTTTCTAGATTATATAGGTATCTTTAAAGAGGACCTGGTACTTCTCCTGATATGTCTTTTAGTAACTACCTACATCCCCCATGTAATAAGAAATCGGGAGCATCTATTCTTATGGCTGGATATTATGTTATTCCTACATGAAGTTTATGAGTGAATTGCTAGCAGTCTGCAATAAAGATCTGTCTGGGTGTTACCAGTTGGGAAGGGGGTGTCCCTGCACAGTCTGACACTAGCGGCACTGAAAGGATAGTGACAGACTGTGCAGAGACCCCCCCAACTGGTAACACCCACTTTTGCATTTTTGTTACATGAAAAGATGTTCCAGACTTTTAATTTCACGAGGAATGTAAATAGTGTAGTTACTAAAACAGACGTCAGGAGATGACAGGACTTCTTCAAAACATGATGCCTGGACTGTTGTTTCTTGTTGCAATTGACTTCTATTGTATAAAATACAGGATCCTGTTCTTCAACAGGACAGGAGAGGGAGCCTGCATTATTATCAGGTGCACCCTTTTAGGCCAAGATGATATATAGGCATATAAGCATAGTGCAAGAGGCAGCAGCGACCATACAGGAAAGGGCTTCTAGTCTGGTTCTGTTCATTTCTACTGAATGTAGAATATATAGTTTTTTAAGGGGCAGAGGGTTCAGCTTAATCTCATGCTGTTGATATATATGCTGACCTCATAGCACAGCTATGGGTTATAAGTGGATTTTACGTGCCTTGTACATTCTCTGCTGTGACATATAAATGGTAATGTTATATGGCAATGGACAGCTGGGGTTAAACCTGTTCCACCTCCTGCTGAAGCTGCAGTCAGTGCAGACTTAGAAATGTGTTCACAGCACACCTCAATACATTCAGGGGAAGTATAATTGGAAAATATTACTATATTTCATACCTGCTGCTGAAGTGTGTCACATCTACAGGGGCCTTAGCCGCTCATTTTTTCATTATGAGCCATGGTAATAATATCATATTTATATTTATTGTATCTGTTCTATTTTCTACAATAAATAAGGATATTCCTGAGCATGCTTGCCTCACGTGTGCCCTGTTGTGCTTGCTCACCTCTCCACTATTAAGTTTATTGTTTTAGACATTATTACTAGCACTGCCCAAGTGTTCTTTCCTTTTTTTTTTCTCTTTCCTTCCCCCTTTTTCTTTTCCCCTCTCTTTTCTTTATCTTAATAATTACTTTAATATTTCTAAATTTTTCAAATTATGATTTGGAGTGATATCAAGTTATTATGGGATATAACATTTGAATAAAAATATAGTGAACAATAAATTAGAACATGAGAACATATTACAGCGAATCGATTCTATCAAATCTATTTGTCTCATTAGCAACAATTTCTCACTTGTGAGGGGCTGTCTCCACAGGTGATGAGGCACCCACCTACTGCTTAATTTCCAGGGCTGAACATCTTGCCCGCCCTGGCATATGAGAGGGGCTGTCCCCACAAGTGACAAAGTGCCCATCTCCCACGTGATTGACAGAGCAGGAAATTTCGCCCAGCCCTGACTATCTCGTGCCTGCGCTGCTGCTCTGAGTAACGGTGAGAGTGCATAGGCTCTGCTTCCGCTACTGGAGGAGCGACGGCACATATGCTGCTACACCTCCACATCGCTGCTCTGGAAGCTGAGCCTCTGCTCCAACATTGGACATCTTGGAGCAGTGATGCAGGTGCAACATATGCTTCATCACCTGCGGGAACGGCCCCTCACAGATGAGACAAATTAATTCCCTATTTCCCTAGCATCCCTATGAGATATCCCTTTCACATTCAGATAGCTGCTTCATGAGAAGAAAAAAAAACAGCAAATGGTAATGTGGGGAATATCTGCTTAGGACCCTACTCTACTACTTAAATTGTATTGTCTCATGCTATGCTGCAATCAGCACTGGACGTTGAACTACCTTGTATTTGCTATGATTCCCTACAGTAGTGGGAAGGGGTGGCACAATCGGTTGATCAGGGGGCTTCCATTAATAAGACCTTGAGGGATCAGATACACCAATTGTGATAATGAGTGTGTATGCTTTTTTCTGGGATCATTGTATTGTACAGTTAAAAAATATAGGTTCCCTATTATTCTCTATGCTTCCTTTTCTTTCTCTCCTTGTCTCATTTTTTCTTCCTTTTTCTTTCTCTTCCTCTTCGATCATTTTTCCATTTTTCAATATTTCCATTCTTCTTCCTTCTTCCCTTTATTTTTACACTCTAGAGATACACCCCTACTTTTACATCACACACACACAAACATAGTTCTACACTTATACATTTTCCCCCTCCTTCCTTTACAGTTCACCATACTCCACATATTCATTTTTATTTAGTCTGACATTCATACATATCCCATATACAGTACAGACCAAAAGTTTGGACACACCTTCTCATTCAAAGAGTTTTCTGTATTTTCATGACTATGAAAATTATAGATTCACACTGAAGGCATCAAAACTATGAATTAACACATGTGGAATTATATACTTAACAAAAAAGTGTGAAACAACTGAAAATATGTCTTATATTCTAGGTTCTTCAAAGTAGCCACCTTTTGCTTTGATTACTACTTTGCACACTCTTGGCATTCTTTTGATGAGCTTCAAGAGGTAGTCACCTGAAATGGTTTTCACTTCACAGGTGTGCCCTGTCAGGTTTAATAAGTGGGATTTCTTGTCTTATAAATGGGGTTGGGACCATGAGTTGTGTTGGGCAGAAGTCAGGTGGATACACAGCCGATAGTCCTACTGAATAGACTGTTAGAATTTGTATTATGGCAAGAAAAGAAGTAAAGAAAAACGAGTGGCCATCATTACTTTAAGAAATGAAGGTCAGTCAGTCAGAAAAATTGGGAAAACTTTGAAAGTGTCCCCAAGTGCAGTCGCAAAAACCATCAAGCGCTACAAAGAAACTGGCTCACATGAGGACCGCCCCAGGAAAGGAAGACCAAGAGTCTCCTCTGCTGCGGAGGATAAGTTCATCCGATTCACCAGCCTCAGAAATCGCAGGTTAACAGCAGCTCAGATTAGAGACCAGGTCAATGCCACACAGAGTTCTAGCAGCAGACACATCTCTACAACAACTGTTAAGAGGAGACTGTGTGCAGCAGGCCTTCATGGTAAAATAGCTGCTAGGAAACCACTGCTAAGGACAGGCAACAAGCAGAAGAGACTTGTTTGGGCTAAAGAACACAAGGAATGGACATTAGACCAGTGGAAATCTGTGCTTTGGTCTGATGAGTCCAAATTTGAGATCTTTGGTTCCAACCACTGTGTCTTTGTGCGACACAGAAAAGGTGAACGGATGGACTCTACATGCCTGGTTCCCACCGTGAAGCTTGGAGGAGGAGGTGTGATGGTGTGGGGGTGCTTTGCTGGTGACACTGTTGGCGATTTATTCAAAATTGAAGGCATACTGAACCAGCATGGCTACCACAGCATCTTGCAGCGGCATGCTATTCCATCTGGTTTGCGTTTAGTTCGAGCATCATTTATTTATCAACAGGACAATGACCCCAAACACACCTCCAGGCTGTGTAAGGGCTATTTGACCAAGAAGGAGAGTGATGGGGTGCTACTCCAGATGACCTGGCCTCCACAGTCACCAGACCTGAACCCAATCGAGATGGTTTGGGGTGAGCTGGACCGCAGAGTGAAGGCAAAAGGGCCAACAAGTGCTAAGCATCTCTGGGAACTCCTTCAACACTGTTGGAATACCATTTCAGGTGACTACTGTACGTCTTGAAGCTCATCTAGAGAATGCCAAGAGTGTGCAAAGCAGTAATCAAAGCAAAAGGTGGCTACTTTGAAGAACCTAGAATATAAGACATATTTTCAGTTGTTTCACACTTTTTTGTTAAGTATATAATTCCACATGAGTTAATTCATAGTTTTGATGCCTTCAGTGTGAATCTACAATTTTCATAGTCATGAAAATACAGAAAACTCTTTGAATGAGAAGGTGTGTCCAAACCTTTGGTCTGCACTGTACATTCATCATTATTTATTCACATTTTTTACATCATTATTCATTATACATGTATATATATACACTACTTTTCATAGTTGATATTTATTTATACATAGTGTTAATTTACTTATTGCCTTGATGCTGTCCCATCATACTGTTACCGACAGCTATGTGATTCTAGTCTTCTAAGATTTCCCTACTACCTGGAGTTTTTACATAAGTCTCCATACAGCCAGAGATTGAATTACATTGATGGATATCAATCTTTTCCTTTATTGCAGCGATAGACTGATAAAGGTCATAACAGACCGAAATGTCTCTCAAGCTCGCATTTCTATAATATCAGATTAATCTATGACAAGTGGATAAGAGCTGTATCACTACTATCACGACTCCACTGTGAATGTATTCAAATAAACCTAAATTGCATGATACAACAAGACCTGTATACCACTGTACCTCAACAATTAACAAGGAGTGCATATTCCTCTTCTCTCACTACTCTACTACTTAAATTGTATTGTCTCCTGCTATGCTGCGATCAGCACTGGACGTTGAACTACCTTGTATTTGCTATGGTTCCCTACAGTAGTGGGAAGGGGTGGCACAATCAGCTGATCAGGGGGCTTCCATTAATAAGACCTTGAGGGATCAGATTCACCAGTTGTGATGAAGAGTGTGTATGCTTTTTTGTGGGATCATTGTATTGTGCAGTTAAAAAAAAATATAGGTTCCCTTTTATACCCTATGGACATGTTTGGTTTATCCATCAGGAGCATGTCCGAACATATACCCCAAATGTATGACAAACACCTAATAAATGGTTGTGCTGTGGCTAACAGAGCTGATCCCATTCTAGGACACCCATGTTCCCTCAATAGGGTATATGGAGAACAGTTGTACAGATGGTACAGCCATAGACTAAACCATCATTAACGTAAATGCAAAGGGATGGACCAACTATTATTTCACACTAGACAGGGATCAATGTGTTAATGTAGAATTGCTTTCAGTGTATGATTACAGAGGATTGTGACCCAAAATGTAAACATCAGCCATATTAGTTGACACTTTTAGCTTCTCAGAAATTGATGATTAACTATCATCTTTTCAGCATGTTCAATTGACTACAAAAAAGAAAGTTTATCAAAATGCAACAGTAATTAAACAATGACAACCAAACCTGACTGTACTCCCTGTTGTTATTTTTGCAAAATAATATTAATATGTCTGAAAGTAAAACAAAAATAATCACCAACCATTGACCACTGATTTACTCATTTATGGCCATTTTTATGTTTTGAGTGGAAATCCTCTTTTGGGGTCTGTGAGTTTAATAATTATGATCAAATTAAGAGCAGTGTTACAAAATAAAAGAAACTACCATTACTGACCTGTTTCTGATTTCCTGATATTTAGCATAAGATATTAGGGAACTGCAGTATATTAACAGTAATTCTGTGAAATATCTGTGTCTTAATTTAAGTATTTCAAATTACCCATGTTTCTCACCACTCCTTTGCCAGTAAGTTACAGATTTCTTTACAGAATTTTATACCCTGTGTCCCAACTGCATGGTGTACAAAACCATAAACTGTGCCAGTATGTAAAACCTAAAGGCAGCTGCAAGTGTGTTTTAGCATGGGGAAGAGGCCAGAGAGTGCAGGGATCAAATGAGGCTAAGCTGCAATGACCGACAGAGCAACTGGATGACTGCCCCTTCACTCTTATGATCATAGGGATTCTAGTGGTGAAAGCCCCACCAATCACACACTGCCGGCATATCCTAAGGATATACTATGAGTGTTTAACCTTAGAAACAGTCTTTTAAACTTTTATAGTCTTGCAAGTCACAACATGCAAAAAAAAAATAAAAAAATTGGTAGTCATGAAGTATATAATCTAGTATATCCTACTAACACCCCAGATCTTAATAATAGGAGAACCATTGCTACCAACTATGGGGTTATTTCTGTTATTAAATGAAATGTGAGCATGGGAGGAAAGGTAAGGGATAAATCTGCAAAGAAAACACTGTCTGCTGATATCACACTGAATGATATGGCCTACAGCACTAAAACCTATACATCCAGGTACTCCAAATTAAGAAACTCCAGATTATTAATTAACCACTGGAATCCACAAACTGGGGCATAAATGAATGGAAACAGGGCTCCAAGTCATTAAATGCCAAGGCCTGGGACAAGTGGACACCAAGGGCTGAGCCACACAGCCTCCAGAATACAGGGACTGGGGCACTTAACCAGAAAATATCAATTATTGGAGAAACCTTACAGTGACCGGCCTATTAAATCCTTGCACATAAATTAGGGAAAGTGAAGATCATTCTGGGTGTTTGCATCAGTGGCATATTCACATTTGTGTAATATTTTCCAAATGTCATAAAATCTTATCTCTCAGAAAGGCATTGAAGCACCGCCTTATTAGGTCGATCATGTCCACTGTGCAAAACACGCTCCATGTGTTAACACTAAACTCAATGGGGAAACTGTTCGCGAGTTTTGAATGTGGATTTAGCAGCTGAAAACGTCCGTTTTCTGCTGCTGAATCAGTGGCAGATTAGTGGCAGATTTTAGCTGTGTGAACATACCCTAGCAGGAAATGATGCTCCCACATAGAGCATGTTTTCTGCAGTTGACATGCTTGACATAAAATTAGCCATAATCTGAACTTTTGAGTGAAATCTGTTTATATTCATCTGGCTTTTGTATTCATTACCTTTGATTGCAGATTTAAAATATTTGGGTCTAATGCAAATATTCTGGTGGAATATTTGGACGATGAGTTTTCTCTTTTAGTGCATGAAACCATGTATACAAGTGATATTTCACATACAATCTCATAATAGTTGTTTTAATGTGAATTTGAAGATTTGAGAATAAATAGGCTTACACAGGATAAGTGATAAAATATTTACTAAGTGTGATTAAATATATAAAACAGACAAATTACATACAGAATAAAGAATAATCGCCTGGCCTACACAATGAGGGAACTCTCATCACCATGCTATCCACGTAGCACATGGCCAATGCCCCATGGTAATACAAGAGAGAGAAAGTGACCTACAACATCCTACCTGGATGATTTTCTCAGTGGTGCTGAGTTCTTTGTCTTTGTGAAAAAAGGTTTATACCTCTCTGCCCCTCCTCCTAAGGATGTCCAGTATGTAGTACACATGTCCTATGAGTTAACCTCTCTGGAATGTGACCTTCATAGCACAAAGGGGGGGGTTGTATATGTTACCTAACTATCCCTAACTCACTATATTACAAGGAATATAGAAGGTAATATAATAATTAAAGGCGGAGGAACCAATCAGTACTTATTTATGTCAGATTTCATTATTTCTTGGCAAATATGCTTACAACACAAAAGTCAAAACAGAAGATTGCAAAAACATTGGCAAGGCTTACATTTTTACGGCATCATTCAATTTTTTTTTTTACATTTTTAGCTTAAAGGGGTATTTCCATCTTAAACAATGGGGGCATATCGTTAGGACATGCCCCTATTGTCTGATGGCATGCGCGGCCACCGCTCCCATTCATTTCTATGTAGCCAACGAAAATAACCGAGAGAGCGCTCGGCTATGTTCGGCGGCCCCATAGAAATGAATGGAGGGTGGCTGCGCATGTGCAGTGCGCCCTCCTTCACTTTGGGGGCTCCGTTCTCGATATAGGTGTGGGTCCCAGCGGTGGGACCCGCACCTATAAGATAATGGGGGCATATCCTAGCGATATGCCCCAATTGTCTAAGATGGGAATAACCCTTTAATTATTCAATTATCCAATGTGCATTAAATAGAACATGATTAATGTTTAATTTATTGTCTTTTTTATTATTATTTTTTTATTATTGTACCTTAAATTATTAATTGTTATTAATTGTCGTCTTACAGAAAGGTCTTGGCTGTGATTCCTGTATTGCAGTCATGGCACCAAAAAAGAAGAATGTCAAGAAAAGTAAATCAGATATTAATGAGATGACAATCATCGTTGAAGACAGTCCTTTGAGTAAACTCAATGGACTTAGTGGCTTAATTGATGGAGGAAATGGCTTTAATTACATCTCCACAGAGGTTTCTGACTCGTCGTATGGATCTAATCTCATGGAAGGGTTGAGCAGAATGAGACAAGACAGTTTCCTGTGTGATCTTACCATTGGTACCAAAACCAAATCATTCATGGTCCACAAGGTTGTGATGGCATCCTGCAGTGAATACTTCTACAACATTCTGAAGAAAGATCCTTCCACTCAGCAAGTTGATCTGAATGATGTATCTCCTCTAGGTCTAGCTACAGTAATAACCTATGCCTACACTGGTAAAATTACTCTGTCTTTGTACACAATCGGTAGTACCATATCTTCAGCCATCTTCCTTCAGATAAATGCTCTTGTGAACATGTGCTGTAACTTTTTGATGCAGGAAATTAATGTTGAAAACTGCATGTATGTTGCTAATATTGCAGAAACCTATGGACTTAAAAGTACAAAAGAAGCTGCACAAAAATTCATCAGAGACAACTTCATCGAGTTCTCTGAAACTGATCAGTTTCTAAAGCTAACATTTGATCAAATAAATGAACTTCTTATAGATGATGAGTTGCAGTTACCATCTGAAATTGTTGCCTTCCAGATTTCAATGAGATGGTTAGATCACGATGAAAAGAGAATCAAGTATGCTTCAAGTCTTTTAGGCAATATTAGATTTGGCACGATATCAGCTCAAGACTTGGTTAACTATGTCCAATCAGTGCCAAGAATGATGCAAGATACAGAATGCCATAGGCTTCTGGTTGAAGCCATGAATTACCATCTGCTTCCATATCATCAAAACACCTTACAATCAAGAAGAACAAAAATACGTGGAGGAACAAGAGTTCTTGTAACTGTAGGGGGCCGACCAGCATTGACAGAAAAATCTCTTAGCAGGGAGATTTTGTACAGGGATCCTGAGAATGGATGGAAAAGGCTCACTGAGCTGCCAGCTAAGAGTTTTAATCAGTGCGTCACAGTGATGGATGGATTTCTCTACATTGCTGGTGGTGAAGACCAGAATGATGCCAGGAACCAGGCGAAGCATGCAGTCAGCAATTTCTGCAGGTAATTTTATATTTTAACAAGTAAAGCTAGCAAGCGGCGTGTGAGATGTTCTGATATTATGTTTTGCCTTGGAGATTGCGTGTCAGTTCTATTTCTTCCCACACTTTTTTTGTGGGTCTATTATCTATCCATCCAGCTATATCTCTGTCTATCTCTCTGTCTGTCTATGCATCTATCTCTTATAACATAATTTAGATAGCACTACACTTGGATATATCAATCGCATCAATGTATATTTTTTTGTAATTTAAATGTAGATAAGAATTGGGCTTTGGCTCTTTCTATATTTTGTGGGGGTGGTACTGTTTGTCTTTTATATTAATTCTATAAATGTTTTATTCTTTTTTACTTATGTATTTTTAGATATGATCCGCGTTTTAACACATGGATTCACCTTGCAAACATGACTCAGAAGCGTACTCATTTTAGCTTGAATGTTTTCAATGGTCTCCTTTATGCAATTGGTGGTCGCAATTCTGAAGGTTCCCTAGCTTCACTTGAGTGTTATGTGCCTTCAACTAACCAGTGGCAGTTAAAGGCACCACTGGAGGTTGCAAGGTGCTGCCATTCCAGCTCTCTCATTGATGGTAAGCTCTTGGTCATAGGTGGATACATTAATAATGCATACTCTCGCTCTGTTTGTATGTATGACCCAAGTAATGATAGCTGGCATGATAAGGCAAGTCTGAGTACACCAAGAGGGTGGCATTGCTCTGTTACACTTGGTGACAGAGTGTATGTGATGGGAGGCAGTCAACTTGGTGGCCGTGGTGAGAGAGTTGATGTCCTTCCTGTTGAATGCTTTAATCCTCACACTGGCCAGTGGAGCTATGTTGCCCCTCTGCAGAATGGAGTGAGCACTGCGGGTGCTTCCACACTAAATGGTAAAATCTACCTGGTGGGCGGCTGGAATGAAGTGGAAAAGAAATACAAGAAATGTATTCAGGCCTACAACCCTGATCTTAATGAATGGACTGATGAAGATGAATTACCAGAGGCAACAGTAGGAGTATCTTGCTGTACAATCACCATGCCAAATTTTAAAACACGGGAATCCAGAGCAAGCTCGGTTTCTTCAGTGCCTGTCAGTATATAAGTGTTTTCTACTGACAGTGATAAATTAAAAGAATCCAATGCTTCTACTATAGCACATTGCTTCTCAGGCATCAGGCCAATGTAAAAAAAATAAAAATGTTGTAATTATACTACTCGATAAGTTGTCTCAGCTGACCCATTTATATTACTTGGTGCATGAAATGTCAAATGGAACCTAATGTAGATGAAACACTATTTGTATGTGAAAAGAACTATTAAATGATCCATCAGAAAATGTATCCATAACCTTAAAATTGCTTTGGAAATTGGAGGTTGATGCATGGCATTATAATAATTTGCCCTAAGGCATTGTAGCAAGCCTTTATTATTTACAATGAAGATTAAAGACATGGAATAAATAGTTTAAACCAATATTTCATGATAATGCAAACTGACAGTTAAAGCAAGGTTAATAAGATGGTGTAGGCCATTTTGGTGCATGAAAAGTGATTGTTGTTTTTGTACATTAGTATCGTTAGTGTATGAAGTGAAATGAATGTTTTCTGGATGATTTTATGTGTTAATAATAATCTTAACTTGAAAAGGCATTTTAAATGTTAGTGGCTTAGAGGGCATTGGATTCCTAGGTGTATAATTCTAGTAAAAAGGAGGATTATAGCAAAAATATTGTATTATTGTGGCTTAACTAGACAAAAGGAAATTACCCTAACTTTTGTATAAAATATTATTCTATTGTGATGTAATAACCAAGTTGGAAGATTTTTATCCATATTGCTGTTGCTTATTACATCATTTTAGTACTTTTATTCCACTAATTAGAATTTTTGGAGCTTGATGCAACCATAAATTATAGGCAGCTTATTATAATCAATGTCCAAACCTCAATGGTGTCAAGCCTATGGAGCCAAAGCACAATCTTTCACAACTCCATACCATACTTACAGAGGTCCAGGACACTGATACTATATATGGAGAGTAGCCTTCACGCACTGTAATGCTGCAATCATTGTCCCTTGACCTATAACCCCTGTTGTCACTACTTATTTTATTTCCTAGATCTGAAAGGTCTATTACTAAAATATAGGTTTTTATCGTAACAACCCCTCCCCAGAGCCAATGCATTCACTAGTGACCTCCAAGTTCAGTCCATGACAAAAGCAGTTCTATGGTGTGAAGATGGCACCAAACATCTCCCCATATTTCAGCTTCCTGGACACTTGTGACTATGACTTCAGTGGAATTGAGTTATTGTTATTGCAAGTTCTCTTAAATCTTATTCAATTTATTTGAAAAAGCATGTGAAAAGCTACATGTGGAAAACTTAGGAGGTGCTTGAGTTTAAGCGCTTGAGCGGGGCCAGGCAATAGTTTGCCACTGTGGGTGAAAAAAGAGGGATGCAGTACAACATTAGAGCTGTGGCCTCTTCATTCTCAGGGTTGGTGAGGGTCTGTCCTAGTGATATTATATCACTTTATAATATTTGGAAAATTAGCTTTATTTTGTAGAACTTAACCTTGATGTTAATTATGTAATAAACATTAGTCACTGAGTGAAAATTAATAAATACTATTGTAAGCTTCATGGTAAATAAAATTGTCATTGCTGGCATTGCTTTCCCCAATTTAATAAAACAACCAATGATTTGCAAAGCAATATAATGCTGGTATGTACTGCAAAAAGAAAGAAAGAAACATGTACTCATAATGCAGACATTACATTCTCATGACTGTTTTACCGTGACTTTCAGTGCTTAATAGAATTTCAAACAGGCTGAAAACGTAATAAAATGTGTACTTGGCTATGCAGTTTTCATAAAGTACACCAATGAAACATAGTAATGTAACATCAAAATTTTAAATTGAAATACCAAAAACTGCATTCAAGATCATGAAAATACAGAATGCAATTTCAATCTTATGATAAACACGATGACAAATGTGCCAAAAAACTGAATATTTATTATTTTTCACTATATATCACATAAATTGGCTGTGAAAAATGGTGATAACTGAGGTATCAGAAAATAAGAGTTCTATAGAATCCTTACCAAGAAGAAAAGCAGATGTTTATGGAGGTAAAACAAGAAAACAGAGGTTTAATCTTGAAGTTTGCTTTTGTTTTTTCTAATTCATAATTTAAAGAGGACCTTTCACCACTCCTGACATGCCTGTTTTAATAGCTTCATGCATTCCCCATGTAATAACAAGTCTGGAACATCTATTCTTATGGCTCTATGTTGTGCCATTCCTTTATTATTTCTTTTAGAAGTTAAGAATGAATTGCTATTTGTCTTCAGTAAGGGAACAGAGCGGAGGTAACCAGTTGGGGGTGTGTACCTGCACAGACTGAACATGGCAGCACTGATTGGCTAGAGTCAGTCTGTGCAGGTACACACCCCCAACTGGTCTCCTCCCCTCTGTTCCTTTACTAAAGGCAAATAGCAATTCATTCATAACTTCTAGTGCAAATAATAAAGGAATGGCACAACATACAGACACAAGAATAAATGTTCCAGAATTGTTATTACACGGGGAATGCATGAAGCTATTAAAACAGGCATGTCAGGAGTGGTGAAAGGTCCTCTTTAAGGGCATATTAACACAACCTCATTTTCAGTCCAGGCTACATTTATGTATTTATATATTTTTTGTAATATAAAAACAGTTATCGAAGGACATGTTCTCCTACTTTCCTTTAGTCAACTTTGTTCCTATTTTTTGGAAAGAAATATGCAGATGTAACATGGACTGAAAATATTGCTAGGTAAATATGCCTTTAAGGACACATTTGGCCTTGCCTGATGCAGTTTTTTGTGTTAAGTAGCTATTTATTAAACATACAAACTAAAGTATCCCACATCAATGTGAACAATATCCACTTATCTTGATGGTACTGACCCTAAAAGGGGTTTTCCTACCAATAACATTTATCAACTACCGACAGTTAGTCAGTGGTAAATGTCAGGTTGCAGGGGGGCCTTACTTCTTGGAACCCCACCAGTCATTAGTGTGGGGCATTCCAGTTGCTTGTTCCTAGTCACCAGCAGATCCTCAGAGAGTAGGAGTTGTAACAAGTGGTACTTGAGTATGCTCACTACAACTCCACACAAATCTATAGAAAAATATCCGTATAAAGATTTTTTCCTAAAATCAAAACATCTCTTGGAAATGTAATTCCAGAGTCGTCCAAATAAAATTATCATTTAGATGCATCAGAGTTATTTTGTTTTCTACAGAGGGAACAGATGTTGAATCACAACCACTTCGTTTTCCATAACACTTTAACGGGCATGTTCATAATATGACTGTACATGACAATGGAAAGCTTATAAGCACTACAACATGTTCCACTAATGGTTGTTACCCGGCATCTATTACCGGTCTAGGAGTCTAAGATAACTCATAAATAACTATGAAGTATATGAGAAAACTATACAAGAGGATAATTTTTTATATTCAAAGGTATGCTCTTTAAGAGTCATATATACATATACAATCATTGGAATAAACCAATACAGTCATTTTGTGCCATAAACTCAGTTTCTTTAATCCCCTGTTTGTATTAAGCATGTTGGATTAGAGGGTCAAGGGATGTATTAACTTTCAGTAATTGAAATCAATGTTCCTATAATTAACATCTTAGGTTACATTGGAATTGGATTATTTAAAGAGGAGTTTCCAGAAGTACAATATAAATGATCTATCCTCAGTGTAAGTCATCAATATCAGATCGGTGTGGGTCTGAGTCTCAACACCCCCGTCGATCATCTGTTTGAAGAGTCGCAGCACTCTGGTGAGCAAGGCAGACTCTTCCTAGGCCGGTGACGTCACGTTCATCTGGGACATGGGCTATGTGAAGCTGAGTCTCATTCAGGAGAATGGGCCTGGACTGAAATACCAAGGACAACCACTATACATTGCATGGTCCTGTGTTTGGTATGCTGTATGGAGGCCACGGCGCTCACCAATGCACCACAGCCTCTTCATACAGCTGATCAATGGCAGTGCTGAAAGTCAGACCCCCACTATTCAGACGATGGTGACCTATGCTCAGGTAGGTTATCAATTTTGTACTCCCGGAAAACCGCTTTAAAGGAGTTGGGAATAGAAAAGTGGTTAAGGAAGCATTAAGCAGCCATACATGGATTGGGCTGTGTAGATAGTACATAAGGAACACTCCTGATGATCAGAAGTGTTCACTATCACTAAAATAGATTTTACAACGTTGGGAAAATCTGTGTGACAACCTGATCCTGTCCTCTCATACAGCACATAGAGTACAGTGGATGGCTGCCCTAGCTGAATGTCCAGTATCTGCAATGTAAAAATGCGTATCAACTCTGTCTGCACTTTAATGATAAAGTAAAGAAATTGAACCAGGGACTCTTGCCTGCAATGTAATATAGAGTAGTCAGCAGCATAGAAATTCGTAATTGGAACACGTTATTGTTGATTGACATGTGAATTAAATTAAGTTTATTAATTGGGAGTTAAAGGAACAAATCTTACAGTATACAAAGGTTGACATCATAAGGCTTCTTTCACACTTGCAGTAAATTTAGCATGATAGGATACACAGTCTGCACATCTTCATATTACCTGCCCATTTAGCATTGCCAGCTCACTGTATTTTTTAACAGTACACAATCTGCAACTACTGTAGCACTTTTGGCATATACTCTAGGATAGCTGAGGTGACACTGTAAATTGAAAACTTGTAACAATATTATTTATGGTTTTCTGTGAATTTAAAGGTATGTCCCACGAAAAATATTTTGCATTATTTAAACCATCACCTAGATGCAAATACTTTCATAATTGCATGTAATTAAAAACTTAGCATAGCCATTGAGTTATTCAATAAAATGTATATCTCTATGGTGCCACCTGCTGTTTGTTCTTTTTCTTATTTCTCTGCCCACCTCGCTGAGGTGGACGCACATGCTCAGTTCCATCCTTTAACTGCCCCTAAGCTGTCATAGCTATTGGGAAAAACAAAAAAAGCCGCATACGCAGGATCGAGATGTAAGAGGGTGGGGGGTTATCAGGACAGGCAAAGCCTCTCACCCGAAAGCTTTGTGCTAGATGCACTACAGCTCCCTTGCATATATTAAAATGAGTGCTTGCTGCTGTGCATCCTCCCACCAGCACTGGATTACACTTGTTGAAGAACAGAGAATAAGAAAAGGGAGCTGTGTTGGTGCTGCAATAAGCGGAGGAGATGATCATAATTAGAGATGAGCGAGCAGTGCTCGTTACGAGCACTGTAGCGCTCGGCTCCTCTGCGCAATGCCCGCAGGCATTGCGGATCCGTCCTCAACTGCATGTAAGTGAATGGGGACGGATCGGTTTGTTATGACACTCATACCAAACGGATCCGTCCTCCTCACCCAACTGAAAGTCAGTGGGGACGGATCCGTTTGGTATGAGTGTCATAACAAACCGATCCGTCCCCATTGACTTTCAGTCAGGTGAGGACGGATCCGCAATGCCTGCGGGCATTCTTTCGCAGTGAGACGAGCGCTACAGTGCTCGTAACGAGCACTGCTCGCTCATCTCTAATCATAATATTGAATACAACTTGGCTTTATTGATGAATAGACCATAGCCTATATTCAAGAATAAGATTATCTGCTCCCGTTCTTGCAGCGCTGCCACAGCTCCCCTTTCTAATTCTATTTTCTTCAACCGGAGCTGTGATAGGAAGAGTGCTGCAGCAGAAAGGACATTCCACCTGATCTGTAGCAGAAAGGACAATGGAACAATGAATGGGGAGATCTCTGGATCCATGCGAGGTACAGGGCTGGTTCTAGCGTTGTTAGAAAGAGATTGTGATGACCTATATTATGTCTCATTTTAATTTTTTACATTAATCACAGGATATCGTGTTTAATTCACAATACCATTCCAGTTGCCATTTGTGCACTAGTTTTCATCTTGAATTGCCGAGAGAGTTTGGGAAGGTAATATGTTAGACTAAATTAATACTACCACCATGGCTTCCACTGATAAGCAAAGCCATTAAATGGACCCCTCTGATTTATTTTGGAGTCCCCTGGAGTTCTGATTTTATACGGGGAGATTAGTTTCCTATCTATTAGCCAGAAAGAAAAGGCTACAAAGAGTGTCCCTCTCTTTTTGCAGGACTCCATGCTTTACTTTATTTCAATGGAATCTGTGTAATACTTCATTTCCCCTGTGGAGGCACTGCAGGAAAATTAAAGACTTGCAGCCAAGTTCCCTGAGTGGCCAACCACTATGCTAGAATAGGCTGCCTAATATAAATATCAAGAGTCATTCAAAATGTGTTGCAAAGTGTGAGATAAGCCTTATGAATTTATGGAAATCTCTTACGATTAATGACAGTAGTTAATGTACGAAAACATAAGGTTTTTTTGGGGGGGCGGGGGGGGGCTAGTACCTACAAAATATACTGTATTAAATCTTTTCTGATTTAAGGCATTGTTAAGTAGGATTCTCAAAATATCAGTTTATTTAAAAATATATGCAAAAATATCATTAAATGACATTTACCACAAGGTAACAGAAAGCTTTATATTGTTTAGAAAGAAAACTTTTTTTTTAAATAGAGAATACTATTTTTACCTTGACTAAAGAAATGATTATACTTACCCATTATAGATATATGAAGATTCAAATGTATCTATCTAACTGGAGTCCAAACCTTAAACATTAGCTGTGATGCGACATTGTTGTATGCGGTTATGGGAAATAGATATCAGTGTGATTTGTTATATGTTATTATTGAATTATACATTGACACATTGGTATAGTTAAAATGACTCCTGAAAATATGCTGAAAGCAAAGAATAGAAAGAACAGAAACTGTGGAATAATCATTTATAGGATACACAAACAGTATTGTTTTTCATGCCAATAAAGAAAAAATGAAATACTGTATGTGTCTCATTGTTTATACAACCAAATCACCTTTCTATAGTGACACAACCATGTAAGGAAGAATCCTTCAAACACTTCAATTTCCATGGGATCTTCTTGTTTCAGATGATTCATGGTATGGACTAGATAGTTTATCTAAGATTTTGACTATAATGGTGATGTTTACCTGATAAGAGTCATAGCCACGTTGTCATCAGATGATAAAGCTTGAAATTGACTGCCGGTTACCACAGCCTCAAGCTCTGTGGATGTGGACATCAGATAGAGAACAGCAGAGTATTTTGGAATATGAATATATCTTTAATTCTGCTGATATCGTTTTCTGTTTATGACTTTGATGGATTTTTTTAATTAATTTATTATTTTATTTTTCACAATTTCCAAAAAACATATATACAAAGCATATACAACACAAAAAGACAAAGCGAAACACAAAAAAGGATAGGTCATCAGTATCAAAATTCCATAAAACCCCTTTAACCTCATTTTCCGGGTCAGAATGATCACAGCCACATATATATACCACATATATATAGTTTTATTTGTGTTTTCATACTTTTAAAAAAAATACATTTCTTGCTATGGATCACCATAGTCTAACATTCATAACTTTTTTAAATGTACTTCTATGGGGCTGTATAAGGTCTGATCGGTGGGCTGATCTATATTTTTCATTGATATTTTGGGATGTGTGTCTTTTCGATCACCTTTAATTTCTTTTGGGAGGTGAAGCAACAACAAAAAAAAGTGAATCGCCCATCTCGATTTTTTTCCCCAATACTTTTATATTTTAAAAGTTTGGGTGTTTTGGGATCTTTATTTTTTATTTGTAAAATAGCAAAAGGGAGGATTTTTGGATATTTTATATATTATTAAAAACTTTTTTTAACTTTTTTCACATTTATATTTAGTCCTCCTCGGGGACGTTGACATGTGGTCATCTGATCATGTATACTATTTCTGTATATGGGAGAATCAGTGTGCTGCTATTGAGCCCTGCCTGTGGCAGAGCTTGATAGGAACTCATCTCAGTCACCAAGAGCACTATTCATCCAGTAAGTGAGTGCTCAGATGGAATAGTTGCAATTGAAAACAGCATCTGTGGGGTTAAAAGGCCATGATTGGATTTATCTCTCGGAATCTGCCATTAGGTGTTTGCTGTGTAAAACAGCAGATATCCTGCAGTTATGGCGCCGTTCAGCTCCTGAGTGATGATCACTACTGCCCAATTGCTGCCCAAACCCCTGAAGAAGTCAGCGGTTAGCTGATGAAACATGTTGGGGGGTAGTATATAGTTTTTATCTTCTGATGTTGCTTGCACTGTCCTCAACTCAGTACTCACTTAAGCAGGGTATCTAATGATACAGGTCGCCAGGAGATCACATGGTGACGATTTGCACTATATTAATAGTACCTATAACAGACGTTGGATAGTGCACATCCAGCGCCTGAGTCATTGATTATCTAGGAGTGACAGCGCACACATTCAGAGAATTTTAACAATTGTGTTACTCTTCCTGTTTTTTAAAATGTTAGATTAAAAGTTAATTCTTAGGAGTCAAATAATTATTATATCTGGGGCAAGAGTTGGTATATCGCCTGTAAAGGTGTTTAGTATTTTGGTAATTTTACCACTACCCAGATAGGGTCTCTTTATGAATACTTATAGTAACATAGTAACATAGTTTATAAGGCTGAAAAAAGACATCTGTCCATCCAGTTCGGCCTGTTTTCCTACAAGTTGATCCAGAGGAAGGCAAAAAACCCCTGTGAGGTAGAAGCCAATTTTCCCCACTTTAGGGGAAAAATTCCTTCCCGACTCCAATCAGGCAATCAGAATTACTCCCTGGATCAACGACCCATCGCTAGTAACTATAACCTATAATATTGTTACCCTCCAGAAATACATCCAGGCCCCTCTTGAACTCTTTTAGTGAACTTACCATCACCACCTCCTCAGGCAGAGAGTTCCATTGTTTCACTGCTCTTACCGTAAAGAATCCTCTTCTATGTTTGTGTACAAACCTTTCCTCCAGACGCAGAGGATGTCCCCTCGTCACAGTAACAGCCCTGGGTATAAATAGATCATGGGAGAGATCTCTGTACTGACCCCTGATATATTTATACATAGTTATTAGATCTCCCCTCAGTCGTCTTTTTTCTAAAGTGAATAACCCTAATTTTGATAATCTTTCTGGGTACTGTAGTCCACCCATTCCAGTTATTACTTTAGTTGCCCTCCTCTGAACCCTCTCCAGCTCTGCTATGTCTCCCTTGTTCACAGGAGCTCAGAACTGTACACAGTACTCCATGTGTGGTCTGACTAGTGATTTGTAAAGTGGCAGGACTATGTTCTCATCACGGGCATCTATGCCCCTTTTGATGCAACCTAGGTCCTTTTCCATGTCAGAGTTACCCTTTTCCATGTCAGAGTTACCATGTCAGAGTTACCCAGTCCAAGCATTCTCATTTATATACTAACCTTTTATGTGGTACCGTGTCAAATGCTTTGGAGAAGTCCAGATATTCGACATCCATTGATTAGCCGCGGTCAAGTCTAGAAATTACCTCCTCATAGAAACTGATTAAATTGGTTTGACATGACCGATCCCTCATGAAGCCATGCTGATATGGAGTTATTTGCTTATTTTCATTGAGGTACTCCAAGATAGCATCTCTTAGAAAACCTTCAAACAGTTTACCCACGACAGATGTTAAACTTACCGGCCTATAGTTCCTGGGCTCTGTTTTTGGACCCTTTTTGAATATTGGCACCACATATGCTATGCGCCAATCCCGTGGAACACTCCCTGTCAGTATAGAGTCCTTAAATATCAGAAATAAGGGTCTGGCTATGGCATTACTTAATTCTCGTAGGATACGAGGGTGTATGCCATCCGGTCCTGGCGATTTGTCTATTTTAATCTTTTTAAGACGCCGCTGTATTTCTTCCTGAGTCTGACAGGATAGTTTTAAAAGGGGAATTTACTTTTATATTCTGCATTTCATCTCACAGTTTATTTTCCTCAGTGAATACAGTGGAGAAAAAGATATTTAGTAGCTTTGCTTTCTCCTCATCGCTCTCTGCAACTCCCCCCTCATTACTCTGTAAGGGGCTGACACCTTCAGGTTTATACTTTTTACCATTTATATAATTAAAGAACATTTTAGGGTTAGTTTTACTCTCTTTGGCGATTAATCTCTCGGTCTCTAGTTTGGCTGTTTTTAATTGTCTTTTACATATTCTATTTTTTTCCTTATAGTTTTTCAATGCTTCCTCGCTCCCCTCCTGTTTTAGTGATTTAAATTCTTTCTGTTTGTCAATTATTGCTTTCTTTACAGTTCTATTTATACACATTGGTTTTTTCTTGTTCCTTAACCTTTTATTCCCATAAGGAATGTACCTCTCACAATAAGATATTAGGATGCTTTTAAAAATATCCCATTTTGTGGCTGTATTTTTATTTTTGAGGATTTTGTCCCAGTTAATTAGGCCTATGGCCTCTCTTAGTTGACTAAATTTAGCTTTTTTGAAGTTTGGTATTTTTGTTCCTCCCTGAAGAAACGCACTTTTGAATGACAATTGGAAGGTTATTATTTTATGGTCACTATTTCCCAGGTGTCCCCCAACCTGCACATCTGTTGTTCTGTCAGGTCTATTGGTTAATACTAAGTCCAGGATGGCTGTCCCTCTAGTCGGGTCCTGAACCAGTTGGGAAAGGTAATTGTCTTATGTTATTGTCAACAACCTGTTTCCTTTATGAGATATACAGGTTTCAGTTTCCCAGTCTATATCTGAGTAGTTGAAGTCCCCCATAATAACGACCTCATTATGATTTGCCGCCTCGTCTATTTCGTTTAGAAGTAGATTTTCTGTGGACTCTGGTATATTGGGTGGTTTATAATAAACTCCTATTAGTATTTTATTATTGTTTTTGGCTCCATTTATTATATCCAAGATCCGAAGTCGATTCGTTCACAACTTCGTTTTAATGCTGCACAAAGATCCGTCTCCATACAGCATTAAAATGTATGGGCTCTTGTGAGGGAAATTCATTAGGAGACTTCGGTGAATAACTTCAGGATTTGATTTTTCAACTTGAAAACCATTTTAAAACAGGAATCCTAAGTTGGCTTCAGTACTGAAGTACCAGCTGGTACAGATGCCGACTACAGATTCCTGTTTTAAAATGGTTTTAAAAATGGATGGCCAAAGTTATTCACATAACTCATTTCAATTCGCTAGAGCCCATAGATTTGAATAGTGTACGGAGAAGAAACTCTGTACAGTATTCAAACAAAGTTTTGAGTGAAGTGACTTTGGATCTAGGATCCGAAGCTCGTTTAGCTCGTCACTAATAATGATGTCACAGAATGCTGTGATGTTAGATGCTCAACTCATATCTGTCTATCTGTTTATCTCATATTTATTTATCTCATATTTGTCTGTCTATCTATTTATCTAATGTCTATCTCATATTTGTCTGTCTATCTATCTATCTATCTATCTATCTATCTATTTATTTATCTCATATTTATCTATCTATTTATTTCATGTCTATCTCATATTTATCTGCCTGTCTATCTATCTATCTACATATCTATCAGTTTACCTCATATCTATCCATCTCATATTTATCTGTCTGTCTTTCTAATATCTTTCTACTAGAGATGAGCGAATCATTCAAAAAATTATTCGCCGAAGTTTTCCTAAGATTCGTATATTCGACGAATAGATTTGTTGTGTTTGCGTACAAAATATACGTTATTATGTGCTATTAGCGAACATTCGCGCACTAATAACGAACGTACAGTTAAAAATGTACGCAACTTCTTAGAAGACGTGAGCGTACAAATAGCTTACGAATCCTCAGTGTACTATTGTCTACGCGATTACGTAATACGCAGGCACGTACAACGAGAGGCCGCGGCGTGCACTCCTCAGAGACAGAGCGAATATTCGAAAATGGCATCCAGACGATCCTCATCATTTAGCTCTGCTGCACAGCTGAAATACATAGTCCGGCTGATGGACCGCCAGGATTACGATTTACGATGGCACACACCGCCACCCGAACCAGCATAAAAAGGAGGTGATCCAGCGGGTAATCCGAGGCTTGCGCCATCGTTTTGACACCTTGCGGACCCCGGGCCAGATCCAGTGTAAATGGTCAGATCTGAAATCGCCCTCAGAGGCAGTATGTATATTTGAGATAGAACAAGTAATGTACTGTCTATCCGGCTATGGGCATAGTACAATCATCCACAATACTATAAAGTGAATATGAGGACCCATTGCGGTACCTGTAAAGAAATACACACAATGGGCAACATACTTGAAAACGTTGATGAAAGGTAAAAACATTAGTGCAAACAATCCAGTGCAAACAATATAGTGCAAATACATTATATGTATAATATAAACATTTTAAATATCACCTACCTAGTATGCTCACGGACACGTTTAAGTCTCTTTTCTTCTTTCTGACGCTTGTCATAGAACTGGAGCAGAGTCCCAAACTCAGTTGCAATTTGTAATCCACATAAGTAAAATTGTAATCCAAATGGGTAAAAAAATAGCAGCAAAGGTTCCTTAAAAAAACGTCTTTCAAGGGGCTTCCCAATAACCTGAAAAGGGGGAAAAAAGGGATGAGGCGCACGTCTGCGCAACTTGGTTAAAGCAGCCTCAGGGACCATAGAATTTTGACAAAGGGAGTAGTCCATCCGCGGCGGAGCAGGAACTCCTGCCGCCTCTGCCGTGTCAGCCAGCGGAGTGAACACCTCAGCGGGCACCTCAACCGACTTCTTAGGCTGCTGGCCATATTGAGAGACGTAGATCTCCTCCGGTTCCTTCTCCTCATAGGGGTCGGTGCCACACACCATGCCTCCCCAGTCAGGACCTCGCTGTGTCGCCACCTTAATTTCCTGAGTTGCCTCGTCTTCCTCGCGTGCTGGAGAAGGGGCGGGGCTACCAGGGAGGAGTCTGCATTGCAAATCAATTGAATTTGTACGCAACAGCGTATAGAGTAACTTATACGTAGCAATAGCGTATAATTGATAAGACAAACTACGTAGCGAATGCGTACAAAGCCGAAGCGAAGCACCTAATATTCGGATTCGCTTCGCCGCTAAAAAAATCCCAAGATTCGATACGAATCAACTAATCGACGAATCGATTCGCTCATCTCTACTTTCTACCTATGAGATGCCCACGGTTAAATGTCCTGGATTGGTGCCGTTATAGCAGGAGCACGGCTCTTGTGTAAGACCCAAACCACGCTCTCTGCCGCACGGTGGACCCATCAGCACTTAAAAGGCAAAGGCCCAGCCTAAGACCCCTTAGGGACTGCCATAAAAAGGTATATTAGTGGTCACTAAGGGGTTAAATTCCCCCCCAAAATATTTTTTTAATGATTGCACTGTATTCATTTTGGGCTAAAAAAAAAAAAGATTTTAAAATAAATTTAATTAGTCGTTATTAAAAATTTTCAGCAGTTTGGGCTAAGGGCTTTGCACAATAGCTGACTTTCTGTTCACAGTCAGTCCCGTGAGACAGATACCCTGACAACTCATGTGTAGCACTTATCTCTGAACTCCGGACAGCTCATAAACACAATACGAATATGGCTTAAATGAGTGTTTATGAGCTGTCAGAGACAAGGTGTACACATGAGCCGTCAGGGTTTCTGTCTCACGGGTCTCACTGTGAACAGAAAGGCTGCCATTCTGCAAATACACAAAGACTGACATCTGTACAGAGAAAAGGGCTGACAATTTTCTTAAATAAAGACTAACTTACAAAAATATTTGTAACCCAAAATGTGTAGAATGCAAATATTTTTTAAAAAAATTGGTCCCAAAAGGTGTTCATAGCCTTTAATAGTCATGGAGGACATTCATACAGCTTCTATGCCAATTTTCTGATTCCAGCTCCTAGCTTAAAGAGAACCTGTCAGCTATGAAACATCCCCTGAACTAGAGTAAGCGGTGTATAGTGTAAGTGACGTCGAGTCTGGTTATGTAAGTTTTATCTTCATACTCACTTCCATTCCGACGCTGTGCTCCCACAAACCTGCAGTAAAATGCACTCAGTGGACTCCAGTGCTCACTCACATAATGGAGAGGACTCAAAGAAGAGTCCTGTCAATGCATTTTACTGCAGGTTTGTGGGAGCACAGTGTCAGAATGGAAGTGAGTATGAAGATAAAACTTACAAATTCGGATTCAGCACCACTTACACTATACACCGCTTACTCTAGTTCAGGGGGTGTTTCGGAGATGACAGGTTCTGTTTAAGTAGATTTAAGTTCAGGTGTAGCGCTCACCCAAGTTGTATGTGACTCTAAATAATTGTGAAACACTGATCTTAATAAATTTCCCCCATAATGTTGAATGCTTTGTTGATTCATTTTTAACATAATGCACCTATACAAAGGGACCACTAGGTGTCGCTATATCTCCAAGAAACATATTGCTCTTCCTAAGGCCTCATGCACACGAATGTGTCTGTATTACAGTCTGCAAACCACATCTGCAAAATGCGGATGATTTCCGAATTTTTCTCACTCACATCACTAGATATAATTATTCTATAGCATAGGACATGTTTTATAATTTGCAGAACGGATACACAGATGCGGACAGCACATGGGTGATATCTGTGTGCTGTTTTTTTATGGACACATAGAAATGAATGTTTCTGTGTGCAATCCACAAAAAATGCGGATTGGACACAGATTCAAAATACAGTCATCTGCATGAGACCTTAAAGGGAATCATTATAAATCTCAGTCCTGCCCCTAAAATAAAATCACCTTATACTCACCATTGTGTCCAGCACCATTTGCTGCAGCACTGGTCCTTTACTCCTGCTGCTGTTTACATACTGCAGTGGGAACATGTGGGAATCATTGTCCTCAGCAGTAATTTTAAGCAATGCAAAGAATATCTCTGAAAACCTCTTTAAAACATTAAGTTTGTCAATAGTTATTAGTGATCTACATATTCTGTAAATAGACCCAGGAACAATATCTGTACGTCTATCCTTATGTATGTTTGCCTTTGGTAGGCCAGTATCCTCTTACTTTCCTAAACCAAAATAAGGTTGATTGACTTCCTATAAAATTGGACTTAGTCTTATCATACCACCCACAGTCCTGGATTCGGCTGAACAGTCCTGGATTTTGGTGGCTGTCCCCAATCCTAGGAGGGCTACAGCGTGTGCCAGTTACAACTATATCTGTGTCCTAAGAATATAGATGCAGTTGAATACAATAAAGCAGGCAGCCGTCAACTGCTTGCTCCACCATTCACAGGCCTGTGCAGACAGGCACTATGCA
Organism: Rhinella marina; assembly: GCA_900303285.1. Classification (NCBI taxonomy): domain Eukaryota; kingdom Metazoa; phylum Chordata; class Amphibia; order Anura; family Bufonidae; genus Rhinella; species Rhinella marina. The sequence continues at coordinate 75,191 of ONZH01022464.1, forward strand.
GTGACATCATCACGCCTACTGAGTGGGAGAGTGCACAAGGCAGGGAATGATGTTCCAGGTTAATCAGCTGAAGAGGGCTAGGTGAGTATTACGTTTTATTTTATTAAAACTACACTAATAAGGGGGCAATACTATTGAAAAGGACCACTAAGCAGGCAATACTGTTGTAAGGAGAAGCTAAGGGAGCAACACTGTTGTGGCAGGGCACCAAGGGAGCATTCTGTTGTATGGCGATATAACTGCTGTGTAGGGGCACTATGGGGGCATAATTACTGTGTGTAGGCAATAAGGGAACATTCTAATGTATGGGTGAACTAAGGAGCATTCTACTGTGTACTGTGTACACTTAAGGGACATAAGTACTGTGTGAGGGCACTAAAGGAGCATAGCTACTATGTGGGGGCACTTAGAAGGAATTCTACTGTGTAGGGGCACTAAGGGAGCATAAGTATTGTGTGGGGGCACTGAGGAGGCATAAATATGGGGACAATAACAGGGCATTCTACTCTGTGGGGGCACTAAGGATACATTCTACCGTGAAGCAGAGACTAAGGGGGCATTTTACTGTGTGGGAGCACTAAGGGAGCATAACTACTGTATTGGGGAACAAAGGGGATGTTCTACTGTGTGAGAGTGTGAAGGGGGCATAACTATGGGGGCATTAACAGGACATTCTTATTGTTAGGGGGCAATAAGGAGAAAGTCTACTGTGAATGGGACACTATGGGAGCATTCTACTCTGTTTGGCACTAATGGCGCATTCTACTGTGTGGGGGCACCAAGGGGACTAGGCAGAATTGGGCAGGTATATATAGGGATTGGTTGGAGTTAGAGGAGTGACTTAGTAGTAAGAAATTTTCCTCTGATCTTGTCCCTCCTTAGCTTTTCAAATACTGGAAGGTATGGTCTTGCACATTAGTCCAGTTTCCAATACAGGATGTTGATCCATCCTAGAAACCCATACCTAATTATGCAACAAAATCAACAAAAAGTATTTCACTCATTGAATCGCAATGAATGAAATTCGTTGTGAACACCCTCAGCATTTCCACAACAGATAGGGCTTGCTGCAGATGTGGAAATCTACATTATTTCTAGAATCCTATGTTTAACTTTTCAACTCTAAGTAAAGGAGGTTTGTTAAAATAAATATAACCAAATTCTGGTTTGGACTTTGTTGAGGGGAGTCACAGGTCTTGGCTCATAATATGTGGTTGGGAGGCAAGCAAACCAAACAGGAAAAATAAACCGAGCAACTGAAGACCAACTGAGGATAGGAATGCTATGTTTCACCAAGCAAGGCTGGTAGACCAAGCAAGGCCAAGCAATTACCCTCCTGTTTAAACTGCCTTCTTTGTCCCTTGTATAAACCCACACATATTTGGCATTGCCACGTCCGTAACCAGGGGCGTACCGCCAATATAGGCAGACCACGCAGCTGCTATGGGGCCCGTGGCAAGGGGTGGCCCGGAGCGCATGAAAGCATCCGTCCCCTACATACTCCGTCTGTTTATAGAATATAACTGTATAAGTTATTGGGCAGGGCAGCCGTCCATTTGTCTTCAGTACCGGCCCGGGCCCTGCTTGCTTCCTGTATGCTCAGTCAGGGCCCCCTATTGTTTGCACAGGTAGTATGCGCCACTGATGTCCCAGCCCTCCCTGGCCATGTGTTTGGACAATGTAGTGTGGCCAAACTTACAGCATACTATAAATGAATGAGGCCACATTCAGACTAACAAGTTTCAAGAAATCCTGGAGCTTTGCATGTGTGGCAAGTGACCTGTCACACACACTGCCCCTCAGTACACACTCCTTCTCATTTCCCGTGCTGAATCCTACCTTCACTTTTACAGTTTTGGACCCTGCACGCTGCCGTCCCTGACAGCGTGGAATGGTTAAATGGGCGGTTGCTAGGTGACAGCCATGTGTGCGGGAATGACTAGAGCACAGCCGGCTTCTTGTCTTGGCGTACATAATGCATGAGCCATGGAGGCTACCGGCGAGGACGAGCTGCTGGAGATGGTGATGGAGAGAAGCTTCACAGACTTAGAGGAGAAGCCCAGGGACAGGTAATGGCCTCGCTCGCTTCCTCCATGATGTACCTGCCTCACCACAGGCTCCTTTCCGTGCCGCCTACCAGAACTATGCTGACTGCATGATGAGGGTTGTTGAAGTGACCCTGGACAGCCAACTCCTTATATACAGAGACCCCCCCAAATAACTATAGACAGTCCACTCCTTATATACAGATCCCTAAATAACTATAGACAGCCTACTTCTTATATACAGACCCCCCAAATAACTATAGACAGCCCATTCCTTATATACAGACCCTCCAAATAACTTTAGACAGCCCACTCGCCACTCCTTATATACAGAGAGACCCCCCAAATAACCCCCATACAGTATAACGTCTCCTTGTGGCCCCGATACAGTATAATGTCTCCTTGTGGCTGCCCCCATACAGTATAATGTCTCCTTGTGGCTGCCCCCATACAGTATATAATGTCTTCTTGTGCCTGCCCCAATATAGTATGACGTCTCCTTGTGGCTGTCCCCATACAGTATAACGTCTCCTTGTGGCTGCCCCCATACAGTATAACGTCTCCTTGTGGCTGCCCTCATACAGTATAACGTCTCCTTGTGGCTGCCCCCATACAGTATAACATCTCCTTGTGGCTGCCCCATACAGTATAACGTCTCCTTGTTGCTGCCCCCATACAGTATAACGTCTCCTTAAAGGGGTTCTCCGGGAATTAAGAAAATTAAAATACTTAAATATTACTTCATTATAAATATATTCCCAAATACCTTTCATTAGCTATAATGGCTCGTTTTGTCTAGGGAGCAATCATTAGGAGAAATAAAATGGCTGCCATCCTATTAGTGAACACAGAACTTGTCCTAATCACACAGAAGGACAAGTTACTTCGACACTGAGGTAAAGAGCTGCCTCATCCTCCTCTCTGCTTGTCAGGGATTATGATCCTGAATACAGATGATAAGAACTTTAGACAGTGGTAATAGAGACTGCATACAACTGCTGCTCATTACATCTCCACCATCCTCTCTGTACTTCATGTCTCATCATGATCTCCATTCCTACAGAGATTCAGCTAAAGATTTTATCATCTGTATTCAGGATCATAATCCCTGACAAGCAGAGCAGAGAGGAGGATGATGCAGCGCTTTACCTCAGTGTTGTGAAGTAACTTGTCCTCCTGTGTGATTAGGACAGGTTTTGTCTGTACTAATAGGATGGCGGCCATTTTGTTTCTCCTGATGATTGCTCCCTACACAAAACGAGCCATTATAACTATGAAAGATATTTGGGAATATATTTATAATAATGTAATATTTAAGTATTTTCATTTTCCTAATTCCTGGAGAACCCCTTTAATTAAAAAAAAAAAAAAAACATTTCAGTAGGTCATGTATACATTTCTTTATTAGCAAATGGGGGTGTGACAGGGGAGGAGCCAGGGCAGCATGTGGGATGGGCCGGGGTAGTGGGCGGGGTTAGGGGCCCCATTCAGATTCTTGCTATGGGGCCCAATGATTTCTATGTACGCCCCGTCCGTAACAATCCATACTATAAAACAAATGCATTACTTATCGTGCATGGTGAACACTGTAAAAAAAACAGAGCAAGAATTGCAGTTTTTGTTCATCCTTAAATAAAAAGTGATCAAAAAGCACTTATGTAGCCTAAAAAGGAACCATTGAAAACTACAACGCTTCCCTCAAAAAAACTAGCCTTCACACAGCTTTGTCAATGAAGAAATTACAAAAAAGGATAGCTCCCAGAATATAGTGGCAAAAAAAGGATTTTTTTTTAAACAAAAAAAATGTGATTTGTGTGTGTAAAGTAGTAAAACATAACACTAATGAGCTATGCTATCAATTATACTGCATAGAGTACACCAAAAAATACATTCTGAATTGGGTTTCTTGTTCATTCATCCTGCAAAAAAAGATGTACTCCAAAATGGTTGCACTGAAAACTACTGCTTGTCCTGCAAAAAAAAACAAAAAAAAACCAAGCATGACAAATAGGACCGGATAGCTAGCAATGCATCGCCAGAGTTGTGGTCATGTGATGCTTGGATCGCCATACACAGGTTCACAGATCTCTAAAGACTTGAGGATAACAGTTACTCAGAAAAACATGCAGGGCAGAGGGGGCCTCTTTTTATAGTGCCCTGCTCCAAAAAAGTGCCAAAGTGGCATCCTGGCACACCCTGGCTCCACTACACCCCTGCTAATCCCTGAATAAGAGTTGTGTTTGTCTAGCATTTACCTTGCATTAAAGAAAAAAAAATACAAACTTTCATTTTGGCAAAGGTCCATGCACGGTAACAATACAAGTACATGTTATTCATATCATTCTTGGAGAGGGTAAAAGGCTGTTTTCAGATAATGCCGGTTTCATTTAAGTTCATTTGATTATACAAACTGTTAATACTGTATATTTATAGGTTTATCACAAACCCTTCTTTGTAGCCATACATTATTCAAGTTACTTCCAGAAAATAACATAAAACATAAGGTTATACGTAATCAGCTTTGTATAAAAAAAAAATGTATGTGCCAGGCTGGCATCCATACCCGCCACCATTCCACTAACCGGGCAGATCACAGACTCATCATTTATCCTCCTGATGCTGGTCCCTGCCAGCCCTCCTCTTCCATCTTCTGGCAAGGTTGGTCGCTGGAGTCTTCCGTCCCCCGCTAGAAGCTACAAGCTGCACTTGGCTGTAAGGCCTCCTTTAAAGGGCCAGTTCTGCATTTTCACCAGCCAGTAGCTGGACATCTATGGGTACTTGGAGTGCCTTTCTCCAGTAAGAGGTGTCGGAGCAATAAATTTAACAGTTCGCTAGTGAAGATGTGCTATTCTGACCATCTGTCCATGTACTGAACCTCTGACTGTATTACCAACTCTGAGCCTCTTCTTCCTTGACCTTAGCCTGACTTCTGTATTGATTGATTGCCGTCTGCCTTGACCTCGGATTAGTCACTCGGATAATACGACCTCTCTAGTAACTATAACCTGTAATATTATTACACTCCAGAAATACATCCAGGCCCCTCTTGAACTCTTTTAGTGAACTTACCATCACCACCTCCTCAGGCAGAGAGTTCCATAGTCTTACTGCTCTTACCGTAAAGAATCCTCTTCTATATTTGTGTACAAACCTTTTTTCCTCCAGATGCAGAGGATGTCCCCTCATCACAGTCACAGTCCTGGGGATAAATAGATGAGATCTTTGTACTGACCCCTGATATATGAGATTTATACATAGTTATTAAATCTTCCCTCAGTTGTCTTTTTATTTTAAGTGAATAACCCTAATTTTGATAATCTTTCTGGGTACTGTAGTCCATCCATTCCAGTTATTACTTTAGTTGCCCTCCTCTGAACCCTCTCCAGATCTGCTATGTCTGCCTCGTTCACAGGAGCCCAGAACTGTACACAGTACTCCATGTGTGGTCTGATTAGTGATTTGTAAAGTGGCAGGACTATGTTCTCATCACGGGCATCTATGCCCCTTTTGATGCAACCCATTATCTTATTGGCCTTGGCAGCAGCTGTCTGACACTGGTTTCTACGGCTTAGTTTGCTGTTCACTAAAATTCCTAGGTCCTTTTCTATGTCAGTGTTACCCAGTGTTTTACCATTTAGTATGTACTGATGTACCTCTCACAATTAGATATTAGGATGCTTTTAAAAATATCCCATTTTGTGGCTGTATTTTTATTTTTGAGGACTTTGTCCCAGTTAGTTAGGCCTATGGCCTCTCTTAGTTGGCTAAATTTAGCTTTTTTGAAGTTTGGTATTTTTGTTCCTCCCTGAAGAAACACTCTTTTGAATGACAATTGGAAGGTTATTATGTTATGGTCACTGTTTCCCAGGTGTCCCCCAATCTGCACGTCTGTTGTTCTGTCAGGTCTATTGGTTAATACTAAGTCCAGTATGGCCGTCCCTCTAGTGGGGTCCTAAACCAGTTGGGAAAGGTAATTGTCTTTGGTTATTTCCAAGAACCTGTTTCCTTTATGAGATATACAGGTTTCAGTTTCCCAGTCTATATCTGGGTAGTTGAAGTCCCCCATAATAATGACCTCATTATGATTTGCCGCCTCGTCTATTTCGTTTAGAAGTAGATTTTCTGTGGTCTCTGATATATTGGGTGGTTTATAATAAACTTGTATGTTTGGTAGCACTGAATATAGTGTTCACTCAAACATGTCTTTAGTGGACATAATTACTGTGTGGGGTATTTATGTGTCAGGGTCATATAACAGAAATGTCAGCATTATAGAAGTGCCATGCACAATCTTCTAAGACCAATAGTTTCACACAGCCAGTAAGTAATTACTATCAGTGATAGCCATTGTTCAATATTTTAAAAAAATCCACTGAACTCACATTAATAACAGTGGAAAGTACCTTTATTTTTTTTGTTCAATTGCAGGTAATACGCGTGAGACAGACACATGGAGATCAGCCAGTGACTTGTTTCCTCTGGTGATTTCTGCAGGCAGATTTCCATGTGTGTATTAACTGCAGTAAAGCAATAAAAATAAGGATTTCTGTTGTTAATGGTGAATGTTGTATACTTCTCTTACTTTTAATGGTTATTTATGTGTGTATAGTATATATAAGATGAAAGTGTATTTATGTGTGGTGTCTTTGTAAATATGTGTGATGACCCCGTAAATCTGCCATTCCCTGTTGAGTAGAGAACCTGTTGTTAAAAATTTGAATACTTTTCCTGCTGTCATATTACATTAATATCTTCTGTTATCAGAGCTTATACATAGATAATTTAAGAAAAAACATTGGGTTCATTACAATGAGGGATCGCCTACTATACTGAGAGACCATCTACTATACCAAGGTTAATGGAATATCATTAAACCCTTCAATACAGAGCCATGGGACAATTTTCAAACACTTTGCATGCCATCGACAACACAATTTTCATTATTGTTTAGAGTAATTGAAAAATAGGTTAATGAGCTAAATTACCCTTAAATCTAGACATACTCTAAGGGGATGGCACTTGTGCAGGGGTAGTCCTTGTTTAAGTGCCATGTTGTTTAAGTGCCCTGCAGATAATCATGGCAGTTAGACAGGGAAGGAGATGGGGATTCTATGTGAGCTACACAAAGAAAGTTGCTCACAGCTCAGGTATGTTACAGTATTTGTCTAACCTTGCTCACTGTTTCTGTTTTCTTGTTGTTGCTATTTACCTCGAAACTCATCCACATCTACTCTTTGTTCCTTTGATCCATATCACTCTCTCCTTCCCTCACCCATGTACACTTTTTACTATGTTATATAACCCTGACCTATCTTTCTCTATTGTACTGTACAAAAAATGTGTTCACATATCAATCAACTATCTGCTATCAGGTCTGAGCAACATCTCACCAAACTCTATGCGAAGTTGAGCTTCTTTTCTGCCACACAGAACCCTGGGAATATAATTAATATTTGCGGTACATCTTCTCCTGTCTCTTTTAATTGTGCTCTTGGGAACTCTCACTCAGTGTGCAACAAACTCCTCATTATCCATGACTTCTTCCTTTCAAAATCCCTCAAATTGCAAGCCCTCACAGAAACTTGGCTTCAACGTTCTGACACCACTTCCCGTGCTGCTTTATCCTATGGTGGGCTACATTTTTCCCATATCCCAGACTTGACAACAGGTGAAGAAATTGGCATACTTCTTTCTCTACAATGCACATTTCAGGTCATTCCCCCTTTACCACCTGTCACATTCCCTTCTTTTGAAGTCCACACACTTCAGGTGGTTAGATTTTACATAGGCACCTTTTAGCCAATGAGTGGTATCCCGACTTGGGGCACAATATACAATGTCTCACAATAGACATCTGGCCCAATGGTTACAATGGTTGTATAAGGGACAACAGGTTTTGTGTTTCTGTAAGGAGGCACAATCTAAATGTAGGAGCTGCTGGGCAGATTTGTCATCACCCATTGAAGTTGGGTGCAACACCAAAAAGGGGAGAGAGAGTCTGACTGGAGACTTTTTACCAGCAGCAGAGATCTCTTGTCTTTATCTCGCTAACTTTGTATGAAGCAGTTGCTATAAATCTGGTTCTGTAATCAACTTGCTAAATGTCCTTTTACATGGACCAATAATCAGGCCAATTAAGGATAAGCGCTTGTAGAAATGCTTGTTCTCGATAACTGGCCAATGTAAAGATGTCAGAGATCAGGCCAAGTGCTTTTTTCTAACTTAATTTGTGACAGAATTTTGTGCCAGAAATGTGCACAATTTTGTTGAAAATAATGCATTTTAGGCCACACCTCTTTCCTGCCAAACCACAATCATTTTCCAGTAAGACACATCCCGTTGGTAAGCTAGGTGCAGAGGATTTCTCTAAAACTAGAATTGTGCCAAAAATGCACTTGTTTGCTTCAATTTGCTGCAAATATTGGCAGAGTTTAGAACGTGTGGGTGCTTTTACATCAGAAAATATGGTCCATTGTGTGAACATATCCTTGAGACATTTTCCTGGTGTTGCATAACCCCTTTAAGAACAAAAAATGAATTGTACCATTATACAAAAGAGTTTTTATTACAATTAATTTGAATATATTGTATTCTGGAGTTTTTGCCAACTTTTCCTCATAATATTGTTCAAAGCTTTCCTTCTGGTAAAAATATAATATAAATTATAAGGGAAGGAAAAGATTCCTTTTCATCTGGTTAAAAATTACTCACAATTATGTTTACACTACAGGAGAGATGGTCAAATGTAGCTAAAGGTCAGGGGTCGCTTACAAACAAACATTCAAGAGTTCAAAGACCATTATCAATGTGAGGTACAATAAAAGAATAATAAAGACCTGCTTTTGAAGTTGGCTCCAAGGTACAAGCACAACACTGCAGTAAAAACTGCTACAAGATCTTTTAAAAAGTCCTTGTGAAGGGATGTGTAAAGAAGCCCATGGGACAGGAAATCTGAGCCTTAAAGGGAACCTGTCATCAACTTTATGCAGACCTCACTGAGGGCAGCATAAAATAGTGACAGATATGCTGATTTCAGCGGTGGGTTACTCATGAGCTAAAAGTACGTGGTTGCTGAGAACCAGCATCATAATCATTACAACACAGGCCTTGAAAAGAGTCAAATCTACCTGAGAAGAGTCATGGTTATTCATAATCTCCCACTCTCCCCACCCATCTGCTGATGATTTGCAGTTCTCTTCTAGGAATTCATGAATAACCATGACTCATCTCAGGTGCCGTGACTCTTTTCCAGCCCCAGTCTGCAATGATTGTGATGTTGGTTCTTGGCAACCACTTACTTTTAACTTTTAAATGTCAGACTGCTGAAATCAACTCACCTGTCTATACTTTATGCTGCGATTAGTATGGGCAGCATAAAGTTGATGACAGTTTCGCTTTAAAGGGGATGTCTCACTTCAGCAAATGCCATTTATAATAGAAAAGGTTAATACAAGGCACTCACTAACGTAGTGATTGTCCATATTGCCTCCATTGATGGCTAGATTAATTTTTCCTTCACATTATGCACTGCTTTTATCCAGGGGTTACGGCCACCCTGTATTTCAGAAGAACATTATAAGAAAAGGTGGAAGCCTCCCTGGTGGCCAGGACTGTGGGAGTGCACATAGTCCAGCACTTTTTTCTATAGTGTGAAAGCGCAGCCACTGCTGCTGGAGTTTAGGGTGGTTGTAACCCTAGAAACATGCAGTGTATAATGCAATGGAAAAATTAATCTAGCCATTAAAGGAAGCAATGTAGACAATCACAATACATTAGTAAGTGTTTTGTATTAACTTTTTCTACATGATAAATGTCATTTGCTGAAGTGAGATAACCCCATCGTCACTACTGCTACAAGAAAACTGCCCAAAATGTGTCTCAACTTGCTCTTAAACCAAAGGGCTCCTTCTCTAAGCCAAGGGATGTCAAGTGCACAGTCAAGAAGTATGAACTTAAAGAAGTCATAATGGCAAAAGCTCGCATTGTCTGTTGTCTCTCACATGAGGGTGCTTAGGTACAGATTTACCAAGACTTATCATGGATTATCATCCCCTACAACAGAGATGACACGACCTCTCCTGGCACTGCACAGAAAGCATAATATCTACTACCACTGAGTTGAATTCAAATGATGGCCCCATCATTGAAACTTTTGCACTGGGCCCACCAATGCATTAAAACAGCCCTGCACTGGTCAAACATGGTTCAAACATACTGCCCTTCTCTAATTTCAGGGATTAGCAGTACTTTAATAACCTGTCATTTTGGACAGACAGATTAAGGTTACTCCTTGAATTAATAACTACTAGTTTATCATATTTAATTCACAGTAAAATGTCAAATAATAAAACTATGTGTGGAACAATTGTGGGTTCTTTCTAAGCTTGATGATATCACAACTGTTAACTGTTTCAAGAACTGCAGTAGAAGCAGTAATGGTCCTAATTTACTGTCCTTTACTGTCCTGTAAAGGTTTTACATTGTATTCCCATTACCAAGTGGAACAGGAACAAACCTCAAATTTGCATTTGCAAAAACAGAAGTACCCGCTGTATTCAGATTTATATTCTAGGAACACTGACTATTTAGCAAACTACATTAACCCCAACAGCTCCAACTGCTTTCTCCTTCAGAGGAAACTGCCTATAAAGATAAAGACACCATGCTTAGCTAGTGAACATATGTTCAACATATCCACAGAGCCCTATAGACCTGGTGCAGGACTTTTTTCTTTGCTAAAAAAAAAAAAAAAAAAGTTCTCCCAAATGAATGAATGAACCTCATGATAGTCAATGGGAACTGTTCTGCTCCGTTCCCGTCAATTATGGGCCAAATCCAGCACTTCTTCTGTTATTTTCATCGGAGAAATAATTGCACTGATGTTAATGTGCCCTAACTCATTGGGTGAATTCATATGCAAAGCAAAATGTGGTTCAAAAATTAATGCCTTACAGATTATGCAAGATGAAAGCCATTTCAAATGCACATAATGTAGTCATCTGGTCATACAGAAACCAGGAGGATGTATTAGACTTAATGTAGTAAATGAGTCTATATGCAAATGATACACAAAATTCAAGGACATAAAATCACCCAACTAGACAAACAGGGGGGGGAATTGTAGGGCAGTTTTCATGAGTACAAAAGTCACAAATTATGACAACTTTTTGCCCTTTAATACTAATAGTAATTAGCTTCATGCCAGATTTATTATTGCGTCTTTTTTATAAAGCTGAAAAAAATAAAAAAATCACAAAATCACTAATGGGTGAAAGTGGCATAGGAAAAGTTGAGTATCATTTTTAGACAAAGGTGTAAGATTTAAAAAGGCACCAAACTTAACAAACATCATGCGACTTTTGATATATTTGGCACATGGTTCGCCATGTCAAGTCAAAGCATAACTGACTTCAAAAAGTCCCATCATGATACATTCTCCACCACAGTGATCACTCATGTAAGCTTCCTGGACTCAAACAAAAAGACTGTTTAAATTATTTTTATGCAGGCAATACTTATTTCACTCCTTCGAAACTGGTCTATGTATATGTACCACCTAATCAAGGCGCTTGATTAGGTGGTACATATAAGGTGTGCTTGCTCCTCCTCTCATTGGTTACTGTGTGCACGTAGAGGTGACTAGAAGCAATACACCATATGAGCGGAGTCTGCACTCCTGGACATGGATGCCCAGCGGCATAGGTGGGTTTGGCGTAGGACCTGCTTGACCTGAGACCACCTTGGCGCTGGGTAGGTGGCCACAGATGTGTTTTTATCAAAATATATTGGCTAAGAGTCTCAGATTTTATCATATCAGAATGAGGGCGTAGTCTATATATATTGTTTGCATTTATTTTTTTCTGTGATTTATTTTTATATATGTAGCCACTGACATCTGCAATTATTTATTACATCGTGCAGGATCTTATCTTTTTTTTTCTGTGATTTTTGTCTATGCTTATTATAGGCTGCCAATATTAGATTAGTGGGGGGTCTGAAATCCCAAACCTCTACCGATCAGCTATTACCTTGTAGCTTCGGCGCCCGAAGTTGGCACTTGAACTTCACAGCTCTGTCCATTGTGTAGTGCAGCACTGTGGCACATTTTGGCACAAGTCTACAACTCCTCATAACAGGTGTAAATTTTATTTTCTGTGAGAAAGATCAAAATACATGAAGTACAAATGCGCTGTGGGCTACACCTCAAACATCCAGCAAAGTTTACTTTATTTTGTACAAAAATAAATGGCAAGTTGAGGTAAAATATTTAAAAATGCACACTACGGTAAGTGCATGAACATGACCTTGACTAATCAATTGATCAGAACGCACACCAATGCCTCTTGTATAGCATGCAGTGCAGGGGGTAGTGCATTCAAAATTGTGCTGAGAAGCTGTTTAAATTTTGCTGAGAAGCACTTATAGATCAAAAGCATATTATGGGGATGTGCGATCCAGTTCTGTTTTCTCCTGTGACGCATGACCTTGACTAATGATTTAGCCAATGCCACCCACATTAAAGCCTCATTCACACGTCCGTGTCCGTGCTCAAATCCGTGAGCAGGTGGTCAGTGAGGCATCCATGAAGCTGTCCGTGAAGGATCCGTGTTGGGTCCGTGGGTCCGTGTTTTGCCATCCGTGTTTCACTGACACTGAACAGCTGAAAAATAATTTTCAAAGCATCTCTTCTTAATGATCCGTGAAACACGGATGCAACACGGATGACATCCATGAGGGATCCGTGGTTTTCACGGACTCATTGACTATAATGGGCGTGAGGGATCCGGGAACACGGATCAAGATAGGACATGCATCCGTGCTAAAAACACGGACCGTGCTAAACACTGATGTCTGAATACACACACATTGAAATGAATGGGGACGTGTGCTGTCCGTGGGGAACACGTACAGCACAAGTCCATGAAACACTGACGTGTGAATGAGGCTTAAAGAGTACAATACATTAGATTAGAGGACAAAATAAAAAAAATCTGTAAAATCATACAAATCCCTACAAATACCCAGTGCTGGATAATATCACCCTCACAACAAAATAAAATAATGTACATATGTGTCCACACTTAACTGATCACTTATCTCAACATGTCCTGAGATGTGTGTCACGAAATTACGTTATAACTAAATTGGATAAATTGTAATACAACTTTCAGACACCAGGTGGCGCATGGTGCTACTAGCTATACAAAGTTCAGACACAAGGTGGCCCATTGTTTTACTAGCTAATACCTGAACTTAAGGTATTCACTTCTTACATTTAACATATATAGAAAAATATATTGTATACATTAAACATACATATGTAGTACATATGTAAAGTACATATGTAAAGATTTGGATGATATCAGGGCAGAAGCCTGCATGAATAGAAATGGGCATATTACCAAAGAAAATGAAAAACTTGCTCCCGCAGCACTATGTGAATATAAAACCCCATGTGTATCACTTTTTTTTTCTTTTCTTTAAGCATTTCCTTTGTGAAATACAGCACGCAGCTCCATCGACACCCTTTGTAGATAGTGTTGTTAAGTGTTATTTAAATCTTGGTAATTTTTCTGTGTACAACACTCCATACATATATTTCCTGCAAGGTCTGATACTATTATAATGATGAAGAACAAACCCCAAATATGGTATTCAAGCGTACACCGCAAAAGTCGCATTCACTTCAGTGACACAAGCAGAGTTCAAAGTATTCATCTTGAGACTTCGTGCGATCTGATTTTTGTTCGTATTTTTTACCAGACGAAATGCCATAGTCTACCAAGCTATTCTGTGTAGCAAAAAAAGAAAGAAAAGAAATGAAAGGAAAGGAAAGATGGTCAAAAGGAGTCCAAAGATGAATCCACTGACTCCATTTCTATCGCTGAAACTAATAGGTCTGTCTCAGTATACATGTGAATACTGTTTTCGGGCAGTCAGATATATACTCCCTTGACAGAAAGCACAATGGAGGGCTACATAGAGTGTGAACCCTGCATTAGGACTGATGCACACAACCGTATGTATTTTGCAGTCCGCAGAACACGGATCCGTTTTTTTTGTGGATCTATTATACCATTGCCTGTCCGTGTCTGCAAAACATACAAGATTAGAACATGTTTTATTTTTTTGCGGAATTGACTTGCGGACATACAGAAACGGAATGTACACCTTAGTAATTTTTTTTTTGCGGACCTATTGAAGTGAATGGTCCCGCATAAGGGCTGCAAAAAAAAAACGGAATGCACACGGAAAGAAAATATGGCCGCGTGCATGAGCCTTTACAGATAGTTAGTATATAATCACAGGATAAAAGAAAGGATGTTCCAGCACTTGGATAAAAGCAATAGGACCGTAGCTTTAGTCCAACTTATAACAGTTCTGTTTGATTCTGTTCATTATTCTGTTATATTCTATTAATTTATGGTTTAGAAGAAACATTGTATATGTTCTGTACCTTCTGTTTTTAATATTTACACACTTTTGTATGTTTACTATGGCTCCTCTGATTTGTATAGTTGCAGGAGACATTGTCATTGGAAAAGGGCAGAGGGCCAGCCAGATTATCGCTAACAAGAGTTCATAAGAACACTCATTAGGGATGATCTGCCTGTGTAAAGGAGCCGCCGATACCCATTCATTGGGAAATCGCATTTTTTATGCTGTCACAAAAATCATCGTTTGCCGGTGGTAGAGCGTAAAGTTTAATCATGGTCTGCTGCCAGCAAATAATGATTCTATATGGGGATGAATGATCGCATTAATGAATGCTCCTCTCCGCACTGTGGAGGAGATCGCTGCATGATATTGCAGCTTTCTCGTTCACTAATCAGCAGGCAATTGTCAGGATAGAACGCTGTCAGGATATATAATGAAGCAGTTGCAGCGCTGCAGTGAGTAGTAATTGATGTTAGGTAATGTGTGTATATATAAATATATCTACCGTATTTTTCGCCCTATAAGACGCATTTTCCCCCCCAAAAGTGGGGGGAAAATGTCCCTGCGTCTTATGGGGCGAATGCTAATGAGCACTTCCATTATGGAAGCGCTCATTAGCACCGGGGAACAAGGAAGCAGTGAAGACTCTGTACTCACCGTTTCCTGGTCCTCCGCTCGGCTGTCGGCTGTGCAGGGCTGCGCACAGGGTGAGGGCGCTCTGTGACCTCACGCTCTACGCGCCAGTTCACAGCACAGCCGACAGAGGGGGAAGGAGAAGAGCGCTGGCAGCGAGGAGCGGCAGCGTCCAGGAGCAGAAGAGGTAAGTGCTTTATTTATTTTATATGCTGTGAGGCTGGGGGGCTGACCATGGCATGGAGGCAAAAAAAGTCCATGGGGGATGACAGAGGCATGGGGACTGACCATGGCATGGGGGCAGATAAATTCCATGGGGGCTGACCATGGCATGGGAGCAGATAAAGTCCACGGGGGCTGCCAGAGGCATGGGGACTGACCATGGCATGGGGGCAGATAAATGGCATGGGGGCTGACATTAGAGGCATGGGGGCTGATAAGATGTAATCGGGGCTGATATGAGAGCAAATGGGGACTGATGAGAGGCATGGGGCTCATATATAAAATCTGATTTGGGGTCATTCACATTAGGGTCTGATCTGAGGTCTGATTGGGGGTCTCATCTGAGGTCTTACTGGGGTCTTATTAACATTGGGGGCCTGATTGGGGCTGTGAGCTGAGCTCTGATTCACATTGGGAGTCTGATTGTTGGTCTGACCTGAGGTCTAATGAAAAATATTTTTTTCTTATTGTCCTCCTGTAAAACCTAGTTGCGTCTTATGGGCCGGTGCGTCTTATACGGTATATATATATATATATATATATATATATATATATATATATTGTGGGGATTCTCTCTGGTAGGCAGGGTAAGCGGACACAGAACAGAGGCACAAAAAACAGTTCTCAATCCAACTGCAGTGTTTTATTCACACACGCAGGTATAACAGTACATCAAAAAAACAACTTCACCTGAGTTGAAAGTCCTGGTGTCCATTCACACCATACTGCAGGTTCTGCATAAAGAGTCCATTTACAGAAATATAATCCCCCCTGTCCTCCCAGACAGGTCTTCAGCCTTCATTCAGGCACCAGCCTTCCCCCTCTGCTGTAGTTTGGCTGGCTTTTTAAAACAGTTTGGTGTTGGCAAAACCTGGACCGGCACCTACAATCCAGTCTGATGCTTGACTTCACCTGGCTGTCAATCAGCCCAGCAGCACATGCTGGGAGGAAAATACCTTCCCTCAAGCAACAGACCTTTCAATGTGTCACATACCCCCCCCCTTTGTTCAACCTTGAGGGGGTGAACACTTGTCAAACAGTGCACTCGGGACAGGGCATCCACGTTTCCCTGTAACCGACCCGCTCTGTGCTCGACTGTGAATTTAAAGTTCTGTAATGAAAGAAACCATCTGGTGATCCGAGCATTCCTCTCTTTGGCCTGGCTCATCCATTTGAGAGGGGATTGGTCGGTCACCAGGCGGAACTTCCTCCCTAACAGATAGTAGCAGAGAGACTCGCGTGCCCATTTGATGGCCAGGCACTCTCTCTCCACTATACTGTACCTTGTTTCAGCTGGGGTGAGTTTGTGGCTCAGGAAAACAACAGGATGCTCCTCCCCGTTGATTTCCTGAGACAGTACAGCTCCGAGGCCTACTTCAGAGGCATCAGTCTGTACCACAAAACTCCCTCCTGAAGTCAGGCATCACCAGCATGGGTGACCCACACAAGGCCGACTTCAATGCGGAAAAAGCCTCTTCCGCCTGGTCATTCCAGCGAACCATCACCGATTTCCGTCCCTTCAAGAGCCCTGTCAATGGTGCCGCTAATGTAGCAAAGTGGGGAACAAACCTCATGTAATACCCCACCATCCCCAGGAACGACTTTATTTGCCTTGTGGTAACAGGTCGTGGCCAATTCCGTATTGCCTCAATCTTGCTCATCTGGGGTTTGATGACACCGTGCCCAATGACATACCCTAGGTATTTTGTCTCCTGCAATCCTACAGCACATTTTTTTGGGTTAGTGGTTAACCCCGCCCTTCGGAGGGAATTCACTATGGCCTGTACTTTTGCCAGGTGACTCTCCCAGTCGGCACTACAAATGACAATGTCATCGAGGTAAGCTGAGGCATACCGACGATGCGGATGAAGCACAATGTCCATTAACCGCTGGAATGTGGCGGGAGCACCATGCAGGCCAAAAGGTAACACCTTATACTGATATAGCCCCTCAGGTGTGATAAAAGCTGTTTTCTCCTTGGCAGCCTCCGTTAAGGGCACTTGACAGAAAAATACCATGCCTGCCCTAACCACTCGATTAACTCATCCACCCGGGGCATGGGATACGCATCAAACTTAGAGACCTCATTTAATTTATGGAAATCATTACAGAACCGTAATGTCCCATCCGGCTTGGGTATCAGAACTATTGGGCTGGCCCACTCACTCTTAGATTCTCCAATAACATCCAGCTGCAGCATCCGCTGCACTTCCTCCGAGATGGCTTGTCGCCGTGCCTTGGGCACCCGATACGGCTTTAACCGGACTTTTGCCTGGGGCTATGTTACAATGTCATGGTGGATTATGGAAGTATGTCCTGGGAGGTCCAAGAATACATCTGTGTTCCGACTAACGAACTCCCTGGCCTCCTGAGCCTGCTTAGAGGAAAGGCTGTCAGCAATACGTACTGTGGCAGCCGCTTCACCAGCATCAGGCAGAGGGGCCGGAACCTCTTCCCCTAGACAAACCGTCCGCGGACTGTTCTCACTACAGGTCTCCCTATCCTTCCAGGGTTTTAGTAAATTGACATGGTAGACCTGCTCCGGCTTCCGGCGACCAGACTGGCGTACCTTGTAATTTACATTGCTTACTTTTTCTAGAATCTCATAGGGCCCCTGCCACCTAGCCAGGAACTTACTGTCTACGGTCGGTACAAGAACCAAGACCCGATCTCCTGGGTTAAAGTTCCAGACCCGAGCCGCTCGATTATAGACCCAACTCTGGGCTCGCTGAGCTGCCTCCATATGCTCCCTAACCAGTGGCAACACTGTCTCCATCCGTTCTTGCATTTTGGTGACATATTCAATGACACTTTTATGCGGAGTGGGCTGTTGCTCCCACGCCTCCTTGGCTATGTCCAACAGCCCCCGGGGATGTCTGCCATATAGCAGTTCGAAGGGCGAGAACCCAGTAGAGGCCTGGGGTACCTCTCGCACTGCAAACATTAGGCAGAAGGAGGTCCAGTCTCTCCCATCTTTGGACACCACTCTTTTCAGCATATTTTTTAACGTTTGGTTAAATCTCTCCACCAGACCGTCTGTTTGCGAATGGTAAATGGACGTCCATAACTGTTTTATGCGCAGCAATTTACATAGTTCCCTCATGACTTTCGACATGAAAGGTGTCCCCTGGTCAGTCAGAACCTCTTTAGGTATTCCTACCCGGGAAAACATCTCCATTAACTCTTTAGCTATTAGTTTGGCAGATGTATGACGCAATGGCACCGCCTCCGGGTACCGGGTGGAATAATCAAGCACACTTAAGATATGTTGGTGACCCCTAGCCGACTTAGGTATCGGTCCTACAAGGTCAATGGCAATTCTCTCGAAGGGTACCTTGATAATCGGGAGGGGTACTAGGGGACTGCGGAAGTGTGGCTGGGGGCTAGTAATCTGGCAAGTTGGGCAAGACTTACAAAATTCTTCTACCTCTCTAAACACACTGGGCCAGTAAAACCGCTGCAGTATACGGTCCTGGGTTTTCTGTAGCCCCAGGTGTCCACCAAGAACATGTTGGTGAGCTAGGTCTAATACCAACTTAAGATATGTCTGGGGCACCAGCAATTGTTCAACATTTTCACCCCGTAGTTGGGTAACCCGATACAACATATCGTGGTGAACCACAAAACGCGGAAAAACCGTCTGTCCTCCCAGACAGGTCTTCAGCCTTCATTCAGGCACCAGCCTTCCCCCTCTGCTGTAGTTTGGCTGGCTTTTTAAAACAGTTTTGTGTTGGCAAAGCCTGAACCGGCACCTACAATCAGTGGCGTAGCTATAGGGGTCACAGCGGTCGCAGGGCCCCCCTTGCCACTTGAAGGGCCACACCACCAATTAGCCAGGTGCGGCGCGGCCCCGCGCACAGATGGGGGCGGCGTTGGGGCAGAGGGAGATGAGCGCTTCCATTGTGGAAACGCTCATCTCCATAGTCCTCAGGACGGCGATACAGATGCCTGTATTGTACTGTGGGGCAGGGGACGGAGAGGTGTCTCCTCTACCCGTTCCTCTGATAGGCTGGCGCGATGACGTCAACCAGCATCATAATCATTACAGCACAGGCCTTGAAAAAAAGTCAAATCTACCTAAGAAGAGTCATGGTTATTCATAATCTTCTGCTCTCCCCGCCCATCTGCTGATGATTGGCAGTTCTCTCCTAGAGAGAAAGGGAGAAAACTAGATAGAAAACTGTCAGTTATCAGCAGGTGGGCAGGGAGAGCAGGAATTCATGAATAACCATGACTCTTTTCAGGTGCCGTGACTCTTTTCCAGCCCCAGTCTGCAATGATTGTGATGTTGGTTCTCGGCAACCACTTACATTTAACTTTTAAATGACAGACCTCTGAAATCAACTCGCCTGTCTCTACTTTATGCTGTGATTAGTATGGGCAGCATAAAGTTGATGACAGGTTCGCTTTAAGCCTCTGGCAGTGTTCTGCTGTACTATAAAACACCTGTCCAAACATACCTTTAATAGCTGCTGCATGAGTTGCTTGCCACAAAAATAGATCTTTATTTGATATGCAAATTATGTTGTAGGTGCCCAGTGAAACGTTCTCCATCCTGCTTGTGCCCAAGGCCTCCTGTCCTAAATGAATGTAGCTCCTTCCCCCTCCCTCTCTTCCCATCCATTAAATGGTATCCAGCACCTGCACATTACAAACACCGCTGGGTGCATCAGCTTCACAGCTTGTAATAAGTATGCATCGTCACGCAGGACACCACAGGCCTGCTGGAGAAGAAGTTGAGAAGCCAATGTCCACAATTACGCCTCTTCTCCTTGGTCTGTGGTGCTCTCCTTGATGCTGCATGCACATTACAAACTGTGAAGCCGATGTCTACAGCCTACTTGCTGTAAACCGGACAGATCCCATCAGATCTCATTTTAGTCAATGGGGATCCAGTGATGAACGGCTATATTCGGCTATGCCAGATATGGTGTGAAACTAGCCTAAGTGATAAACTCCCTACATTACATATACTTTTGGATACAGGAAATAGTGGGCAAAGAGATGAGAGTTGAGTAGGTTCTAAGTATTGTTTATACAAATAAGGCTATATTCACACTGAGCTTGGTGTCCATATTCAGTGCTATGCACCAGGAGATACTCTCTGTGCATATAGGTCCTTAGACCCCAGTAGAGTATCCTATTGGCATCCACTGGGCAGGTATACATTAGTATACTTTTGGGGTCATTTATCCAACTGGTGTAAAGTAGAACTGGCTTAGTTGCCCATAGCAACCAATTAGATTCCACGTTTCATTTTCCAAAGGAGCTGTCCAAAACGAAAGGTGGAATCTGATTGGTTGCTATGGGCAACTAAGCTAGTTCTACTTTACACCAGTTTGATAAATGAACCCATTTATTTTTTAACTTTGAAGAAACGAGCAGCAGAATTGTAATAAGAGATTTTTCTTCTTTTAGGTAAACCTAATTTAGGAATTTACAGATCAATAACATAGTATTTCTTCAGTCACATTGACCCTAAAATAAGAAACCAATGTATGGCAAAGGGTTTTGTGTGGAATCATGTTTTGATGGCTCCTTGCTATTAAATTTATGTTTCAAATAAACATTTCAAGGTTTTGGGGTTAAAGAAGACTTCCTGTCAATTTCTACCCAACCCCTTAAGATGCTAAGTCATAGGAGTGCCCATACTAAATAAAGGCTGCTTTACTTTGAAGTGTGATATGCTCCAGGCTTCATATTTTGGATACCAAACACAGATTTCATTTTTCTTCACTTTCCAGCAGTTTACTGTGATCACATTACTTGTTTGTGTCTGTGTTATTTCCAAGGCCATGATACTATCCATTTGAATATTAAAAAAAGGAGCTTGATAGACTTGGACGCAGCTTTCATTTTATTCCCCAAGGACATTCAACAATAAAAATGGATTTAATATATTTTTTAAAAAATCAATTAACTCTGGAGTCTCGACACTTCTTGTTGAGAGGACAGAGACAAGATGTGGAGCAGATGTGTTTTGTAGCATTTTGCTAGATCAGGGTTTTATGACAAAACAACATAATTGTTGAGCCATTTTTTGGGCCAATGCGTACAAGGTGACAGTTGTGTATCTTTCCTGTCCCAGGCTTTGTGTTATATAATATTTACTTCCATTGTAAGCATATGATGTATTTTAGCCCTCCGCAGGGCTTTATGTTAGGGAGATTTGTCTGAATATCCAAAAACAGTGTTCAAATGTATACTGCAATGGATATATTCAGTATAATGGGTCAAATGGAGACATTCAAAGGATTCGTGTTTGGATTCCTTTGGACCAGTCAATCTAGTAAAGTGAATATACCTGTTGCAGTATACATTTGAATACCATTTTAGGGTGTTCAGATGTCCTGTATACCCCCAATGGAAAGCCCTTTGGAGGGAGTAAATGCTCGAGCCTGGCCAACCTGCCTTCCAAGAGCCATACATTTTTAAATTTTCCATTCTCATAGCCATAGCTTGTAGTTTTGCAGGACAAGTTGTACTTTGTAATGCGCCATTTAAAATACGTAGCACTCCCACAAAAATTTTATTCTCTGACCTGTTAGAAAGGTGCTTGATGTAAACTGTGGTGAAGTTAATCTTCTTACCAGTAACTGTATTTGTAAGTTATCCCCTCCTTTCCAATCCTCAGCTGTGTCATATCGCCAACTCTCTGATATCCAGAATGGATCCGGTTCAGTTATATTGAAAATGAACATGTCAGATCTGGCACTAAAACCATTGTAAGTCAATGGGCACTGGATACGATATTTTCGTGTCCAAAAAAAAAAAAATCCGGCACCATGGTTTTTGGTGCTGATTTTGAGAACCTGTGCCGGATCTCAAAACCGGACAGCACAACGCAGATGTGAAAGTAGAATAAACCATTCTATAATCCATGAAGTGTGCAGATGGCAGTCTGCCAGAATGTGGTGAGGCAACAGACATGGGTTCAATACTAAGAGTCGCCTTGTTTTAGCGCAGGTCAAGTTTAGTAAAACTGGGGGTTGTGTGCTAGTCTTGAGCGGGATGCCTTCTGAAGGCCCCTTTACATGGGCCAACACAGCAGGCAATTGCTCATCAGAGGATGAGAAAGTTGCGTTTACATGCCGCACTCATCTAATCTGTATGAGGAAGAGTAATCGATACTGCGATCACTCATCCCCATAGTGAATCATTGCTTCTGGGCAGCACAATCTTTTCGCTTCAAATGAAAATTTAGGTGACTGCATCAGCATCTTCCCAATAATTTCCTAGACTAGCAGATAAGCATTACGATTGTTGGGAAAGAAGTGTTCCTTACCGACAATCACCTGCTCGTCAGTGAAGGAGACCTCTGCAATTATATGCAGCGATCTCCTCCATGGTATGGGGAGGAGCAATAGCTAATGCTATTATTCGCTGGCAGCAGAGCATGATTAGACAGCACAATCTGCTGCCAGCAAACAATGATTTTTGTGAATGTATAAAAGAAGGAATTACCCAATGGATGAGCAATTGCTTGTGCATCGGGTAATCCTCACCACTTTTACACAGGCAGAGCATCACAAACGAGCATTCCTACAAACTGTTCCTATAAACTGTCAGATGAAATGCAGAGTGTAAAAGTAAATTCCCCATTAAAAGTGGCCTGTATGACCCAGGAAGAAGTGCCATGGCATCTTAAAAAGATTAAAATCACAGACAAATAACCAGGACCAGATGGCATACACCCCATATCCTAAGAGAACTAAGTAATGTAATAGACAGAACCTTATTACTGATACTGTATTTAAGGACTCTTTATTGACAGGGAGTGTTACACAGGATTGGCACTTAGCAAATGTGGTGCCAATATTCATAAAGGGGTCAAAAACAGAGCCCGGAAACTATAGGTCGGTAAGTCTAACCTCTGTCGTTGGTAAACTGAGGGTTTTCAAAGAGATGTTATCTTGGAGTACCTCAATGAAAATAAGCAAATACCACTGTATTAGCATGGCTTCATGAGGAACCGGCCAAACTAATTTCATGCCAAACTAATTTAATCAGTTTCTATGAGGAGGTAAGTTCTTAACTTGACCTTGGTGAGTCAATGGATGTCGTACATCTTGACCTCTCCAAAACATTTGATACTGCGCCACATAAAGGTTAGTATATAAAATGAGAATGCTTGGACGGGAGAAAACAGAAAGTGGTCATTAACGGTACATGCTCAGATTGGGTCACTGTCATTAGTGAGGTACCACAGGGGTCAGTATTGGGCCCTATTATCTTCAATATATTTATTAATGATCTTGTAGAAGGCTTGCATAGTAAAATATCAATTTTTTAAGATAACACTAAACTGTGTAAAGTAATTAACACAGAAGAGGACAGTATACTGCTACAGATGGGTCTGGATAGACTGTAGGAACCAGTGTCAGGCAGCTGCTGCCAAGGCCAATAAGAAAATGGGTTGCATCAAAGAGAACATAGTCCTGCCACTTTACAAATCACTAGTCGGACCACAAATGGAGTACTGTGTACAATTCTGGGTTCCTGTGAACAAAAGAGACATAGCAGAACTGGAGAGGGTTCAGAGGAGGGCAACTAAAGTAATAATGGGAATGGGTGGACTACAGTGCCCAGAAGGATTATCAAAATTAGGGTAATTCAGTTTAGAAGAAAGACGAGGGGAGATCTAATAACTATGTATAAATACACCAGAAGGCAGTATGTAGATCTCTCCCATCATCTCTTTATACCTAGGACTGTGTCTGTGACGAGGGGACATCCTCTACATGTACAAGAAAGAAGGTTTCTATACACACATAGAAGAGGATTCTTTACAGTAAGAGCAGTGAGACTATGGAATTCTCTGCCTGTGGAGTTGGTGATGGTGAATTCACTTAAAGAGGGGCCTGGATGTATTTCTGGAGTGTAATAATATTGAAAATTGGCTTCTACTTTAAGGGGTTTTTTTTTGCCTTCCTTTGGATCAACTTTCAGGATAACAATTGGATGGACAGATGTCTTTTTTCAGCCTTACAGACTATGCTACTATGTTACTATGTTTGTTAGCAATGATCTGGCCAACCCAGTGTAATACTGGCCTAAAGGTGCCTTAACTCCTCTTTTTGAGATTTTTAAGATTCAACTGCATTAGGAAGAGCTGTCAGCTTAACAATATAAAGTTGCCATGCAGCTAATAGGGGGTGTAAGCACTAAAAGTTCCTTAGGGCAACTATCCTTCGTATGGTGCTGATTGTTTCGAAATGTTTTTTTGTTGGCACACGCAACATGTTTTACTATCTTGGCTCTGTGTCATTTTTACTTCTCAGAAGTTGACACACCTTTCTACAAGCTTTGCTCATTGAGCCAAAAACAGATAATTTCCATAATGTTTTTTAAAATGATACATACATCAGCTACAGTACATAGCGACTGAAACAATGGAAAACAGATGAAAGAGTTAGGGAATTTTTTTGATGCGCTGTGCATGAAAAACATAAAAATAAAAATTGTGATCATGGATTTGTGTCAAATTGTATATTTAGAAATTAATGAAAAGGGCAATAGGCCTTATGAGAAATCATCTTTTCATGAGTTTGTGAATTTAAAATTATTTATGTCTCCAATAAAATAAACACTTCAAGTTCTTGGCGTTATATAAGACTGTTCTTTTCTACACAACCCTTAAAATATTAAGTTTAGTTAGGCGTTCCCATACTAAATAAAGGTTGCTTTATTTTGTGAAGAAAATATGAAGTGTGATATGCCCCAGGCTTCATGACCTGGATACTGAACACATTTCTGTGTTTCTTGGGTCATTCATTCCTTTTTCATTTCTCTCCAATAGTTTACTGTAATGCCGTTTCTTATTTCTTATTTGTGTCTATGTTGTTTCTAAGACTATGATAATATCCATTGGAATATGAAAAAAGGAACTTAATAGACTTGCAATTTCCTGAAATGGAAACCACTTTCATTCAAACTGCCAATGACTTACATGTGAGCACTAAAACAAGGTTTAAAAAAATAAACTAACTCTGAGCTCAAAGAAGAGAAGATGTAAAACAGGTGTTTTGTTGCATTTTAAACAATCCGGTTTTGCAGCATTTGTAGCATTTTTAGTTGCTAAAATGCTCACGTGTGGTAAGTGTAAAATTTGCGTACCCATTGTATCAACTAACCAGTTTGATTTTAAGGCTATTATACTGGCAGGCCCTTGGATTTCACCCTTTAACCCCCTATACAGGGACCTGGTCTTTGCTGCAGGGGAGCCACCATCTCTTGGGATAGTCCTGGTATAGTTGGTGGTTGACTTATGGGGCAGCACAGAAGCATCAGACAATATTCATAGTCAGAAATAGGCCGAGGTCAGGGCAGGCAGCGTGTCTGTGAAACTGGTTGATGAACAGGCAGAGGTACAGTACACGTGCAGACAAACATATAAGCACTCCTTCACTGGAACACTAGCATGCTAAGAAACTGAAGCTCAGGCACCTTACACCTGCCGAGAAGAAAGGTGAGTAACATGGCACCACTAGCTTCCCAGGAGAGTGGCACAATGGAGGGTACAGGCCACCATTGCAACAATAACAGAGGTAGAGGGAATGATATACACATATATACTGTGACACATATATTTACTGCCTTTGCTGGATTTTTTCCCTAGTTGGCTGCGAATAGCAGGCCATGACCGCTCCAGCCAGAGATTGTACTATTATTACAGGGTAAAACCTGGCATTTCTGTTAAATGCAGCACAACTACAGTTTTTTTTCTGGTACCAACTGATCCGCCCGAGTTCCGGCTACAGGTGGAGGCCAAACAGGACACACTTATTAGGTTCCTGCTTGGAGATCCCCATATCTCCGCTTCCTGACATGGGATTGCTAACTTATGGACATGTACCTGTCCCGCTCTGTCCCCGTCTCGCGAATATATGATTGGCTTATCCTTGTGATGAACAGCCAGTCCATAATTCTTTATTAATTCCTGGCTCCAATATGTCTGGAAAGTGGGTATCATGGCTAACAAGTTGATAGCTCTCTGCTGAGGGTTCTTCCTATGAAAAGGGCTTTGGTTCCATGGTGACTGGGCAAGGCGTGAATTGTATACAAGTGACATACAAGTGACCTGCTTTGAAGGCAGGACCCCTGCGGTGTTTACTCCAACAGATGGCTGTGATTAAGTCATGCCTAACATGGATCATGATTCCAATGATTAAATCATGGCTAACCTGGATCATGATTCCTTGTTCCTCACAGAGGGAAATACATTAACCCCTTCATGACATAGCCATTTTTCACCTTAAGGACCAGGCCAAATTTTGGAAATATGACATGTGTCACTTTATGTGGTAATAGCTTTGAAACACTTTTACTTATCCAAGCCGTTCTGAGATTGTTTTCTCGTGACACGTTGTACTCCATGACAGTGGTAAATTTGAGGCAATATAAATCACCTTTATTTATTAAAAAATCCTAAATTTACAGAAAATTTGGAAAAAATTGCAATTTTCAAACTTTGAATTTCTCTGCTTTTAAGGCACATTGTGATTTCTCACAAAATAGTTATTACTTTACATTTCCCATATGTCTACTTTATGTTACCATCATTTTGTAGATATAATTTTATTTTTTGAGGACGTTAGAAGGCTTAGAATTTTAGAAGTAATTCTTAAAATTTTTAAGAAATTTTCCAAAACCATTTTTTTTAAGCACCAGTTCAGTTCTGAAGTCACTTTGTGGGGTTAACATAATAGAAACCACCATAAATGACCCCATTTTAGAAACTACACCCCTCAAGGTTTTCAAAACTAATTTTACTAACTTTGTTAACCCTTTATGTCTTCCACAAGATTTAAAGGAAAATGGAGATGACATTTCTAAATTTCACTTTTTTGGCAGATTTTCCATTTTAATCCATTTTTTCCTGTAACACATCAAGGGTTAATAGCCAAACAAAACTCAAAAACTATTACCCTGATTCTGCGATTTACAGAAACACCCCACGTGATTGTAAACTACTGTATGGGCGCACAGCAGGGCGCAGAAGGAAAGGTGCGCCAAATGGTTTTTGGAGGGCAAATTTTGCTGGACTGGTTTTCAGACTCCATGTCCCATTTGAGGCCCCCCTGATGCACCCCTACAGTAGAAACAACCAAAAAGTGCCCATATTTTGGAAACTAAGGGATAAGGTGACAGTGTTATTGATATTATTTTGGGTTACATATGATTTTTGATCGCTTTATATTACACTTTTTGTTAGGCAAGGTAACCAAAAATGGCTGTTCTGCCTCAGTTTTTATGTGATATTTTTGTAGAGCAGGTTGTTACGGACGTGGCGATACCTAACATGTATAGTTTTTTTTATTTATTTAAGTTTTACACGATAATATCATTTTTGAAACAAAAAAATCATGTTTTAATCTGTCCAATGTCTGAGAGCTGTAGTTTTTTTATTTTTTGGGCAATTGTCCAAGAATTGTCTCAGGTAGGGGCTCATTTTATGCGGGAAGAGGTGACGGTTAGATTGGTACTATTTTGAGGGGCATACGCCTTTTTGATCGCTTGCTATTAAAATTTTTGTGACGTAAAGTGACAAAAATGGCTTTTTTTACCGTTTTTATTTTATTTTTTTTACTGTGTTCACCTGAGGGGTTAACTCATGTGATATTTTTGTAGAGCAGATTGTTACGGATGTGGTGATACCTAACATGTATAGTTTTTTTTATTTATTTAAGTTTTACACGATAATATCATTTTTTAAACAAAAAAATCATGTTTTAGTCTCTCCATAGTGTGAGAGCTGTAGTTTTTTTATTTTTTGGGCAATTGTCTCAGGTAGAGGCTCATTTTTTGCGGGAAGAGGTAACGGTTAGATTGGTACTATTTTGAGGGGCATACGCCTTTTTGATCGCGTGGTATTGCACTTTTTGTGATGTAAAGTGACAAAAAATGGCTTTTTTGACACTGTTTTTATTTTATTTTTTTTAACGGTGTTCACCTGAGGGGTCAGGGCATGTGATATTTTTGTAGAGCAGGTTGTTACGAACGTGGCGATACCTAACATGATTGGGGTAATTTTTTCTTTTTTTACTAATTTTAAATTTGAGTTTTGGGGGGAAAAATAGGATTTTTTTTAACTTTTTTTTTAACTTTTTTTTAACTTTTTTTTTTTTACACTTTTTTTAGACTCAGACCCACTTGGTTCTTGAAGAACCAGTGGGTCTGATTGTTCTATAATACACTACAGTACACTGTATAGTGTACTGCAGTGTATTTTCATTCTTGCTAAGCCTTGTCAGGCTCCTGCCTTTAGCAGGAGCCTGATGAGGCTTAGCTTACACCATGGCAAGCAGACGCTTCTGAAAGCGTCTGGTTGCCATGGTAACCATCGGGACGCTGCCAGAGCAGAACAGCGTCCCGATGGAAGGGGGAGGGAGCTTCCTCCCCCTCTTCAGCCCACACCATCGGCGCTGCCAGCGCACCGCAGCGTCGATGGGAGAGGGAGGGAGCTCTACGGACCGTGGCATGGAAGGGGTTAAACTGCTGACATCGGCGCCAGCACCGATGTCAGCAGTTTGAAGCAGAGTATCAGCTGTAATGCTGATACTCTGCTTCACCCGCTCGGCCATCCTGAAAATCAATGCGGCGGCGATGCCGCCGCCATACCGCCCGCCGCACGTTACACCCCCCCCACCCCCCCTGAAAAATGGATAAAAATAGCGATCTGGGGTGGGGGGGTGTATATAGTATATATATATATATATATATTGAAAAAAATATTTATTTATTTTTTTTTACATTAAAAAGCATTGCATCGCTGTGATTGGCTAGTCTGTATAGACTAGCCAATCACAGCGATCGCTAGCCCGGGACCGCCCCCATTGGTCCCGGGCTGGTAAGCTGAGACCCCTGGCTGTAAGTAACAGCCGGGGTCTCAGCACTGTCACCATGTCATCAGACATGGTGACAGTTTAATGTAATGACGAGTATACTCGTCATGGAGCATTAAATAGCAGTGCTCCATGACGAGTATACTCGTCATATAGCGTGAAGGGGTTAAATAAAATAGTGGCAAGGGTGGAAGAGGTAAGTAATCATTGTAGCAGAGATGGATGTTTAGACCCATGTCTGCAGTCCATAGTGCACAAAAGTCTAATGTTGAAAAAAAGGCGAAGTCCTTGAGTACATAAAGTTGACTCATTCATCATGTGACTAGTAATATGGCATTAGAGATATAAGGGGAGAAAAGGCACAAAGTATGGACACAATGTACACAATGTATAAACACCATGTATCAACACAATGCCTTGACCCAATGAAAGAACACCATGTATGAACTTCCCATTCAGGGACTGGACCACATCAGGACTGACCTAACCCGTCTTATTGAGTCCTGGAAGTTCATCTGAAAACTTTCCAAGGGTACCATAATTTGGAATATATAAGGTGTATTCGCTGATCCTAGCTAGCTCTTCAAGCCTATATATCAAATCTACTTTCTCTATCCACATCTGAACTGTGGGGGGATCTTTATTATAGTTTTACATGCAGGTTTCAAAATGTGGTTTCCCTATTGGTTAAAGCCAATGGAAAGGCACCAAATGCTACTTTCCAAGTTTATTGTTCAGTAGTGATATTTAGGCGCTATCTGATTATTTTATTTGGGCATTATAAACTTAACCATAAAGAGAACATAGAAAATATGGCAAAGGGCACCAACCAGTAAAAAAGTACAAAGTTACACAAGTAAATTTGGTAATGGACTCAACACTAAAAAAAGGTCTTATCATACACATATGGCTTTATACATATATCTAGAAATATTTAGACAAAAGAGAAATTGAAAAATAACAAGGTTAGCATTTTTATAATTGGAATGGTGACAAAAATGTTTGACTGTTGTTTAAAATACCAGTGCTATGAAAGGAAAAGCCTCCCATTGATGAAAACCTGCAAATGTTTATTTTGCTTCCGTAGCTATGATAACATCTTTTGGAAAAGCTATGCGAGTCCTCGTTTAACCTTTCTATATACAAGCTTATAAATGCTTGTTTGAATAAGAAAATTAATCAACTACTGGCAGACATGTATCATTCTTGCTTTGTGCAGGGAGAATAACACAGTTAGAACTACAAGGCCGAGGCCGTGGTGTACCAGCATTCACCACCTCAGTTTCATGCTATTGTGTGCAATGACTTCACGATGTGTATGATCTATATACAGTGCCAAGACAACTTTTAAAAAAAAATTACTAGTGTTTAACCCCTTCAGGATCAAGCCATTTTTCACCGGAAGGACCAGGCTGTTTTTGCAAATCTGACATATCACTTTATGTAGTAATAATTTTGGAACGCTTTTACTTATTCAAGCCATTCTGAGATCTTTCAGTTGTTTATTGTCCTTCATGATAGTGGTAAATTTGAGTCATTATGTTTTACATTTATTTAAAAAAATGCTACATTTACGTAAAATTTGGAAAAATGTGCAATTTTCAAAGTTTGAATTTCTCTGCTTTTAAGGCAGACAGTGATACCTCATAAAATAATTATTAATTAATATTCACCATATGTCTACTTTATGTTGGCATCATTGTGTAAACATCATTTTATTTTTTTAGGACATTAGAATGTGAATTTTAGAAGCAATTTATAAAGTTTTCAAGAAAAATTCCAAAACCCCCTTTTTAAAGCACCAATTCAGTTGTGAAGTCACTTTGAACAACCCATAAATGACCCCATTTTAGAAACCAGTGCTGTAGTGCTGTACTCTGGACCAGAGCAGCTGATAAAGGTTTATAAAAACTGCATGCTATGTGTTATGCATTAAAGTGTAACTGTCATTTATTAATTTTTTTGTAACATACAGGAACAGCGATACTGACCATTTTTGTAATATACTTTAATTACTGAAATTGTACATTTCTATGAGAAAAATAGGTCTAAAGTTTACATAACACAGTCAGTGTAGAGCAAGGAGCAAGTCTCCTCAGTTATGTAGACACAGGACAGAGGTTGTCCCACAAAGGACATTTATTACCCATCAACATGACCTAATGGGCCTTCATTCTAGAAAAAAAAAAGTCTCAAACCTCCTACTGCACAGCTATTTCCATCAGTCCCTTGCATAACTACCACTCTATTCAAACTCCTTTGGTCTGCGGTCTTGCAGTGAGGAGAAATGGGGTGTGGTTCATAACACCAATCCTAGTCAGTGGTGGGGCTACCAACAATCAGATATTTATCATCTATCCTATGGATAGGTGATTAAATGTCCTTTCTGGGACAACCCATTTAAAAAGAAAGAAGAGTAAAAGTGCCCATATACCTTCAATAGTTGTCAACCAAAAGAGTTACCTTTTCCAATAAACATACCCACACATACCAGTGTTTGTGTTTTCAATGGGGAGAGAGGAGAAAGCTACCGCCAGACGTGTCTGGGGCGGCTTATCTCCCAGAAGAACAAAAGGATGACAAAAAAAACATTCATTTCTATCGATCTATCATCTGTTGGGGGAGAGTTGAGAGCTCCCCTATACACATTAGATTGTAGGCTGGTCCTGCAGACAAAAGTAGGTTAGGTGACAATACATAAATGTGTATGGGGCCTTAACCCCTTAAGTACCTGTCCATTTTTCACTGTCGTGTGCATGTAGCCTTAGTCAAAAGTCATAGCCGTCTCAAGCAATGAAGGGAGAAATGAGATAATCTTGTTACTAAGTGCTTCTATTCCTTCTATTTGTGGTATATTTGTATATAAACTCATCTAAGGTACAAAGGAGTGCGACATCTTTCTCTTTTATTTCCTTTAGGCCTCATGCACACGACCGTATGTATTTTGCGGTCCACAAAAAACGGATCTGCAAAAAATATGGATGACGTCTGCGTGCATTCCGTATTTTGCGGAATGGATGAGCTGGCCCCTAATAGAACAGTACTATCCTTGTCCGTAATGCGGACAACAATAGGACTATTTTTTTGCAGAACAGAAATATGCACACAGAGTACCTTCCATTTTTTTTAAATGAATGGTTCCGCAAAAAAAAACCCCAAAAAATGGAATGGACACAGAAAGAAAATACGTTCGTGTATATGAGCCCTTAAAGGGGTTGTTCGAGTTATTTTTTTGTTCTTTGTATGTTACTAACTTGTCAGGTATAACAACTTTCCCATATACTTTGTGCTTTTAAAGCTGCTGGTTTCTCAGAGTTCACTGAGGGTCACATGACCTGTGATGTCACCTTATCTCTCTGCTCTGTGATGTTTCGTGCACAAGCCTCAGAGATCAGATAACAGTCTGTACATGAGATGTCACTGGCCACGCCCAGGGTTGCCAACCCGAATTTTTCTTTTTTCTGGACAACTTATCCCAAAATCACGGACGGCCAACATTTTTTACGGACAAATTGGAAAACCATAATAAAAGGATAAATATTATAAGTAATACAGCTCTATAGCTCAATATACTGATCAGAACTCATTACCACCATTTACTGTGAGCTGTAAAATGATGATATTTACCACCAAAATAATCTAGTAAGGTACCACCAGCCTCAAAAAAATCACGGACACCTCTATTTTTTTTCACGGACAGAGGAAAAAAGTTACCTATTTTTACGGACTGTCCAGAAATTTCTGGACGGTTGGCAACCCTGGCCACGCCCCCCTGCACTGCTGGGGCTGCTATCTGCTCTCTCCCTGGATTCCTTCAGATAAAACATTAACCCCTTCAGACAGTGAGGAGATACATGCTGGGCACAGGAGCTGACAGAGGAATTGTATTGCACAAGAACATGTAGGGGGAAGTTCCTGTGTGTATCAGCATTGTCATTGTACATACAGCTGGGACTTGTAGTCCTACTCATACATGCTGCTGAGTATCCTAGAAGGCAGACATGTCACTCAGGGCAGCTCTTGTATTCACTAACCTTTGCAGAGCAGGAAGGGGGAGGGGCTGAGATTGTTATTACTGCAGGTAAACAAAGGCCTGAAGAGAACCAGGGAAATGAGGAAATATAGATTTGTTTTGCCTGAAACTTGATGAACTTAGTTATATATTGCTGCCCATCAGATTTACAGTGCTATATATTTTTTTCCATAACTCGGACAACCCCTTTAACCTATTAAAAATAAATCTTGTGGAATATTGTGGAATAGATCTCACTACAGGTTGTAAAAAGAGTCTAAGTAAACTGCCAAGGCCTGTTAAACAGTACTCACCCCAGAGACATCAGAAAGAAACAAGTCTATCTACTTTTTAATCATATTAGTTGGATCTCCCCTCAGCTTTTCATATACATTTGTGTCATTTAAATGTCGCATGGCTTCAGCCTAGGGCTGGGCGATTAATCAAATTAATTTGATTAATTCGCCAATTGCAAGCCTCACAATTTTATTTTTTAGGAAAATCGTGAATTCGATTTTTCTAAAATGGCGCCCGACATATAAAATAAAAAAAATATCTCACCTGTCCTGCGCCGCGGCTCCCCTCCGGTGTCCGGCGCTCCTCTTCTTTTCCGGGGCTGCGCTGCACTGTCCTGACCGTGTACAGCGTCAGGACGTAGTGCACGCACTCTAACCTGACGCTGCACGCAGTCAGGTGAGAGTGCAGCGCCGGGAGAAGAAGAGGGGCGCCGGACGCGGAGCGGAGCCGCGGCGCAGGACAGGTAAGTGATTTTTTTTTATTATGATGGTGGCTGATCGGAGGTCTGGAGGGGGCACTTTGGGCTGCTCTGAGGTCTGGAGGGGGCACTTTGGGCTGCTCTGAGGTCTGGAGGGGGCACTTTGGGCTGCTCTGAGGTCTGGAGGGGGCACTTTGGGCTGCTCTGAGGTCTGAAGGGGGCACTTTGGGCTGTTCTGAGGTCTGAAGGGGGCACTTTGGGCTGCTCTGAGGTCTGAAGGGGGCACTTTGGGCTGCTCTGAGGTCTGAAGGGGGCACTTTCGGCTGCTCTGAGGTCTGGAGGGGGCACTTTGGGCTGCTCTGAGGTATGGAGGGGGCACTTTGGGCTGTTCTGAGGTCTGAAGGGGGCACTTTGGGCTGCTCTGAGGTCTGAAGGGGGCACTTTGGGCTGTTCTGAGGTCTGAAGGGGGCACTTTGGGCTGTTCTGAGGTCTGGAGGGGGCACTTTGGGCTGTTCTGAGGTCTGGAGGGGGCACTTTGGGCTGCTCTGAGGTCTGAAGGGGGCACTTTGGGCTGATTTGAGGTCTGAAGGGGGCACATTGGGCTGCTCTGAGGTCTGAAGGGGGCACTTTGGGCTAATCTGAGGTCTGATGGGGCACAGTGGGCTAATCTGAAGTCTGATGGGGCACAGTGGGCTAATCTGAGGTCTGATGGAGGCACAGTGGGCTGATGTGGGGTCTGATGGGGCACAATGGGCTGATGTGGGGTCTGATGGGGCACAATGGGCTGATGTGGGGTCTGATGGGGCACAATGGGCTGATATGAGGTCTGATGGGGGCACACTGGGTTGATGTGGGGTCTGATGGGGCATAATGGGCTGATGTGGGGTCTGATGGGGCACAATGGGCTGATGTGGGGTCTGATGGGGCACAATGGGCTGATGTGGGGTCTGATGGGGCATAATGGGCTGATCTGAGGTCTGATGAGGGCACAGTGGGCTGATCTGAGGTCTGATGGGGCACAGTGGGCTGATCTGAGGTCTGATGGCGGTATAGTGGGCTGATGTGAGGTCTGGTGGGGCCACAGTAGGCGTTTTTTATTTATTTATTTATATTTTTACTAACATAAGAAAATCGAGATTTAAATCGTGAATCGTCCAAAATTTAAAAAAAAATCGAGATTTATTTTTTTGGCCATATCGCCCAGCTCTACTTCAGCCACATACATATCACAGTCCATTGCCATTATGGTTCCTTCTTTGTCAGCCTTCCTAATAACAAGGGAGGAGTCATCAGCGCCCCTTTTATTTTTTCATCATAAAACATTTTAACCTTATTTGTCTACGTAACCTATAAAAATCTATAAAGCATTCAAATTCTGAGTTTTCATAATGAACAAGACCCAGTCCTTTATTTAAAGGGGTAGTCTGGTAAAGTAACTTAATTTTTTAAAAACTGCATTAAGGCTGAAAGCTGTGACCCAACGAGAACCCATACCTGTACTTATAACCAGAGCTTCATTTTACCTTGCAATCCATTTGTCTTGCTCTTGTGTGAGCCTGCAGCACAATGAGAGTATCATGGCTCCTGATCTTCCCTCACAAAACTACAATCCCCACAATCCCTAGCTTTCCTGCTGTGAGTTTGTGCTTGTTCATGAGTGTTAATGATTACTGACTGGCTGCCTGATATACAGTCCGGTCACGCCCCCTCTACTCAGTAATCAGCAGCACACTGACATTTAGCTAGAGAACTGATAGCAACACACTGAGCATACTCGACCTAACAAAGGCTCAGAACTACAGGTCGATGCCATGATAACTTATGAGGAAACACAGTGGGTAGCAGAGGAAGAAAAGTACTTTATAACTACTGAATGGTACATAAGTAAAATTGACATTATATTAGGTAATTATTGATGATGAATTAGTCTAAAACACAAGTTATATTTATGGTAAACGGAATACTCCTTTAATGCACTTATTAAGACCTGAGTTATAAGTTATAAAACTTATCAGATTCTTTGCTCATTTTACTCTCCTTCAGCGCAACATCCACTTGTAGCATTTCATTCTGTATGTTGCCAATAGCAACCAGTAATTGTTTTACTGTCAAATACATACGGTCAAGAGAATGTCTATTATTATTATTATTATTATTGTTATTATAGCATACTACCGTTGTGTATAAATAGCATGGTCCTGCAATAAGATTAGAGTCAGTGTGCACCGCAAACCTCTTTCGATGTACCTGTTCGGTATTCTTTCTGTCTGTAAAGTATCCAGCTTCTTTGCATAGTCACTCTGGCTGTGTTCCTTAGAGGGGTTGTCCTGGTTCAGAGCTGAACTTGGACATGTCCCATTCTTCATCCAGGCAGCCCCTCTAATATGAGCATCGGAGCATTTCATGCTCCGATGCTCTCCCTTGCCCTGCGCTGCATCACTTCCAGGCTAGGGCAGCGCCAAAGCCTGCCCATTAGTGCCAGTGATGCCACTGGGCTCACTGCTAGCATTCCCATAGTGAGACCCAGTAAGTCACCGGATCTGCTGAAAAAGCCTTTGCCCTATGCTCAGCTCAGAGGGGCTGCCTGGGTGAAGAAGGGGATATGTCCATGTTCAGCTCTAAATCTGGACAACCCCTTTAATTTTAGACAATAGGAAACCAGTATCCACCTCCCGTGCCAATAGGCTGCTTCTATTATTATTAGTGAACATAAATTTTTCTGCTCTTTTGTCTGAAATACTTGAAATGTCCTCAAACTACATCTTTGAAGCCACTTGGTGGAAAAAAAACATCCAAAAAATAGAAAATGAGGCAAGGTCCTCACACACGGCAGCTCCACCAGCCACCTATTAAACTTGCACTTTCACATGTGTATTCCACGTACAAAAATAGATTAAACATTTCCTTTATTCATTAATCCATTAGATATTCCATAAAAAGATAAAATTCAGTAATGCGTCTCCATGCATTACAATACATGTGCTCTCAGTCGCCATTTCCATGCAGCAACATCCATGAGCTCTGAAGCAGCAATATTGTACACAGCTGAAGAGCAACGTTTTGGGGGACAAGCACGTTATCATCTCTTGTGGATGTTGCTGTATGGAAATGCCGAATGAGTGCACATGGATTGTAATGCACAGAGACGCAGCAGTCTGAACATAAAACAAAGGAATGTGTATGTGACGTGTTACTAAATTTTATTCTTTTATGAAATATCTAATGAATTTATGAATAAAGGAACTGTTTAATATATTTTGGTCAATGGAATAAACGAGTGAAAGTGCGAGCTGTGCCTTGTGCACAGCTTTGCAGTCAGATTACCATGCCAGGCCTAGGAACCTTCAGCAGGCCCCAGAATGTCATGGTAACCGATTGGAGACCCGAGATTTCACTTTGGGGGCCCTCGATCGGAAGTCAGAGGGAGCCCAATTCCTCTGCCTAACCTCACAGCTGCCGCGATCGCTATTGAGCCTGGCATCTGAGGGGTTAAATGACCGATTTCAACTCTGATCCCGGTCTCCTCCTCCCTGTACCGATGCTACTAATTAGCATATTTGGTACCAGAACATAGTGGGGGGCATAGGAGCATAACTGAGTGGACAATTTGAAAAAAAAAATAGCAACGGCATCCCATGAAAGGTCCTCTTTAAGTACTTGAACCAGGCCACAGTTGTATAGAGTCTCAGACCCTTTTCACATTGGTCAAGTTCCAATCCTATCAATTATTGTTTAGGTCATGACTCAGTAAAGTGAAAAAAGGATCTATGGCACACCAATAATTTTTCAATTTGCTCTTATTTAATCCATAAATAGTGCATAGTCCACACTTTACATATTTAAATCATTCATCCAGTGTTTGTATATCTCGATCGATCGCATCCAGTTTTCCTTCTACTCCTCGCGGCCACAGATCCCTTGAAAAAGGTCTATCACAGACCGAAACGTTGGGAATGTATACCTGGCCAATCTAAGATATACAAACACTGGATGAATGATTTAAATATGTAAAGTGTGGACTATGCACTATTTATGGATTAAATAAGAGCAAATTGAAAAATTATTGGTGTGCCATAGATCCTTTTTTCATTTGATATTGACCTAGTGTCCTCTATGAGCACCCTATTATTTTACGGGTGAGCAGATCTCATCTAAATCAAGGATGACTCAGTGAAGGACACAATTCATTCACCAAGAGGGATCTCTCGGAGGATGTGGGAAGAACTATGGTAGTATGAATTTAATAATATAGGGGCACATCTATTGAGAACGGCGTTTTAACTGTAAGACAGCTCCCGAGCTTTCTTACATTTAGACAATTTTCTACTCCTAAAACTGGACTAGAAAATGATGAATGAGACGGGCCTGCCGACACGCCCCCTTCCCTGCCCAAACCATGCCCACAATTTTACACCTGGCCTGAGTGGGGAAAAGTTACAGATAGCAGCGCAACTGTTGCGCCGCCATCTGCTTCTGAAATACACCTAATTTAGATTAGTAAATGACCCCCATAATGTGAATACAATTGTCAGCAAACAATTGTTTTATTAATTGGAACTCTCTTGCATTGGTGAAAGGAAGTTAAAAAGTGGCAAAAAAACAATGGGGGGTCACGTATCAAAATTTCACATAATGATTTGGCTTAAAAAAGTCCCAAATTTTACCACAAAGGAAATTTGGAGTAAAAAAATGATGTGTTTTTTTATGTTTTCGCTTGGAACATTCTCTTGGAACATTTTTTAAAAAGCCGATGGGTCAGCCCCACACGTTTACTATAATTTAAGCCTGAAAAATAGTGTCAATTAAAAATTAAATCTACTCCAGTTCCTCTAGTGGTGTTTTTACTGGTGTGTGAAAAGCTAGTCTTAGTAAACGGCCCCCAATGTGTGTGGATTTATTAAAGGAAATAAGTCATTAAAAATATTTCTGACAGTTAATACCAGATAGTAACACATATCCTTTTCTTCTAATTTATTTTTATTTTTTGACTGTAGATGTTTTTTATTCTATTTCCTAAATATTATTATGGGAGCCGCCCTCTTGCCTGAGCTGTTCTTTAGAAATTTAGAAAGCATTAAGAAAATTGCTTTATGGCAGCCCCATGGGCCATAGACAGAATTGACTTCTATGGGAGCATTTTCTAGGCATGTTCTGTGAGATTTCACAATCACCTATTGTGAATGGAGA
>ONZH01022465.1:0-124134 GCA_900303285.1 Rhinella marina
TGTATTAACACAGGTATATAAAATTATTTTGCAAGAGAACGCACAGTACAGTTGCCAATGAAAAGGCCTATATATTTTATATTTCAAGGTACACAGCCGTGTACTAACAGTTCAGACGGTGTGTATTAACACCAGGTATATAAAATTATTTTGCAAGAGAACGCACAGTACAGTTGCCAATGAAAAGGCCTATATATTTTATATTTCAAGGTACACAGCCGTGTACTAACTGTTCAGACGGTGTGTATTAACACCAGGTATGTAAAATTATTTTGCAAGAGAACGCACAGTACAGTTGCCAATGAAAAGGCCTATATATTTTATATTTCAAGGTACACAGCCGTGTACTAACAGATCAGACGGTGTGTATTAACACCAGGTATGTAAAATTATTTTGCAAGAGAACGCACAGTACAGTTGCCAATGAAAAGGCCTATATATTTTATATTTCAAGGTACACAGCCGTGTACTAACTGTTCAGACGGTGTGTATTAACACCAGGTATATAAAATTATTTTGCAAGAGAACGCACAGTACAGTTGCCAATAAAAAGGCCTATATATTTTATATTTCAAGGTACACAGCCGTGTACTAACTTTTCAGACGGTGTGTATTAACACCACGTATATAAAATTATTTTGCAAGAGAACGCACAGTACAGTTGCCAATGAAAAGGCCTATATATTTTATATTTCTAGGTACACAGCCGTGTACTAACTGTTCAGACGGTGGGTATTTACACCTGGTATACAAAAAGGGTATTGCAGGCACAGAGAACCCAGAAC
The DNA here is from genome assembly GCA_900303285.1 of Rhinella marina. NCBI lineage: Eukaryota > Metazoa > Chordata > Amphibia > Anura > Bufonidae > Rhinella > Rhinella marina. The sequence goes on from ONZH01022465.1 coordinate 786, forward strand.
ACTAGAGCCAAATAAACTGTATTTTTAAAAAAAAAAAAAAAAGTACACAGCCGTATACTGCCAGAAGATCAGATGGTGCATATACACACTAGGTATATAACAGGGTTTTGCAGCCAAAAAGAACGCAGAACAGTAGTGCCAAATATAGTTTGGTATGTAGCAGAGCACCTAATACACCACTAATGCCTCTCTCTGTCCCTACTCCAGCAGCTATCCCTGAATACAGCAGCCATTCTCTGTAAAGTGTATATTGTAGTAAAGCTATCACTGTACTGCACTATAGTAGCCCTGATAAGGGCTTTTAATCACGCTCCTGCCTGTCCAACAGCTAAAACCTGTCTCTCCCTTCTCCAGCCTCTGTCCCTGACTAAGTTCACGCAGCATATGCGAACGAGCAGGAAGAGCTGAGTTTTTATGATTCGAGGTCACATGGTTTTTCCAGCCAATGCATGTAGACGCCGTTTTCGCGCTGCCAGCGTGCTCAGCGGGCCTGTCATACCCCCCCTGCATGGTGATTGGTGGAAAAAGAGCGCCAGGGAAGGTGGGAGGGGAAACGAATTCTAAGTGCGCCATCGCCATTATACTCGAACTAAATCGAGTACAACGAATAGCGTAGTATTCGATCGAATACCAGCTCGATCGAACACTACTCGCTCATCTCTAATTATTACTATTATCTATTTATCAATATTGACCCGTTTTGATACAATTTTTTTTTATATAATACGATGAGATGATATTTTATGACATTTTAATACTCCTGTCTTTCAATATTTACCCTTTTTGATTTAATGTTTTGATTCAATATTATAAGATGATATTTTATTATTACTATTTATTATTATTACCACATTTTTATGATCACTATTTATTGCCCATTTCGATAATTACTACCCATATCCACAATTTATTTATTTATTTCACCTATTTATTTATTAACAAGCAATATATCCATATATATATATATATATATATATATGTATATATATATATATATATATATATACTGTGTGTATATATATATATATATATATATATGTTTTGCTTAAACTGAGGTGTGTATATATATATATATATATATATATATATATAATCAACAATATATAGGCATAAAAAAACTGAGATATATATATACAATAAATGGTGAGAGATTGGTGTAATGTAATAATAATTTTTACTATATTCTTGTCACATTTTACATTTGTGTCCAATAATAATATGGAACCATCCTTATTATTGTTGATTATATACTCCATTATCATCGTCTAGGGCAGTGCAGGAAGCGCTCAACCTGTAACTCTGTGAGCGCTTATACCGGTGTTCCACAGTGGAACGCATTGGACTGTGAAAAAGTCAGATACAGGACGTGAAAACTCCCGCTAGGGAAATGACGGAGGGCGGGAAGCCAAGCCCTGGGTGAAACACGCATGGCAGAAAATGGGCGTTCTAGAAGCCCACTTAAGGTACCGATAAATATTATCTGTATATGTTTGTGGCATTTGTTATTTTTACTCCTGATGAAGGGGGACACTTAGAGTCCCCGAAACGCATTGAGCTGGATTTTAGTGAAAATAAAGGACCTGAAAAGAAACCTTACAAAGAAAAAAAGAGGGGTTTTCAGTCAGCACATCCCAATGCGCAGGTGCACATTGCTATGGCTGATTGCAATGAAAAGGAAAATACATACAATGCAACGGCACACTGCTGACCAGATAAAGCACAAAATGCCATAGAGATATGAAGTATTCTGGAGCTAATGCTATGCTTGTTTGGTAAATTAGAGATTCTTGGCAAATATATTTTGTCCAAAATTATCTGGGCCCGTTCACCAAATCGTCCAGGTGATCTCTGTAGAACGGGAACCTAACACTATTTCCTACCTGTTATGTGCCAACCTTGGCTTCCATATAATGGTATTTGGCAGTGTGCCATTGCATTGTATGTATTTTCCTGAAAAGAAACCTGTTTCATGGTTGCCTTCACGCCCAAAGAATCTACTTGCGATCCTGGCCAGGGGGGTTTTAGGTATTACTGGTGTCTTGAGCTTATCCAGTATACCGCACCCCAGCGAAGTGAGTCAAAGTACGTATAATGATTATGTAATTTACTGTTTTTACCACGTATGAGTGATAACGGAATGCAAGAGCGCTATATGATTATAACTATATTTGGGGATCCACGTGAACGCTGATTTTGAGGACTAATCATATAAAGTGAGTCTGATCCTGACCTATGCAAAGGGGGAGATATCCATACATATAATGATTGTCACCAATCATAAATGTATATCAAATACTTTAGAACCTAAACCTATACGAAGTGGCGCTAGAAGTGGGGGTGGTCTTTTTCTATGTTGGGTGTGACTGGCTGGGAGAGACCATAATCAGTTCTTCTCCCTACCTGCCATCATATGCATCTCCACTTGCATTATTAGAACACATGAGAAAACTTTTCACGTGGTACCCCTAGAGCAGCTTTCTGTAAGGATAAAAAGCTTAAATCGGACATACACCCAAATTTGGGGCATAGATGCAGTAGATTTCTTTTCCACTGACGCCTCAAATTAACCTGACCTCAGGGAGTGAAATAACTCCCTCCCTAAAGATCAGTCTAACCATCTCTCCTCTCTTTATTCTTTTTCTATATCCCCTGATATTAACCCTTTCATCTCTGTACAGACATCTGGACTCCCCAGCTGGGGCCACCTCTTGGAATAATCTCCATTCAGTGACAGCTGACCCAGGTTGGTCAAGAGAGAATGACACCAAAGGGACAAGCAGTCAATGGGCAAGCTGAGGTCAGGACAGGCAATGTTGGGGTACATGGCACAGGGTCAAAACAGTGATCAGACAGTGGTCAGGACAAGCAGCACAGTATCAGAACAATAGTGCACCTTTGCAGGAATAAAAAAGTTAGAAACCTAAAGCTCAGGCAACTTACCATAGATGACGCACCTTAAATACCCCAGGGAAGGCTGTCATTGGATGAGATCATATTAGTTCATCTGCACAATGGCCCTTAACCCCTCAGGGACAGAGCTGTAGAGGGTTTGTTTTTTGTGGGACAAGCTGTGGTTTTTATTGGCACCATTTTGGGGTACTTTTATTTTTTTGATCATAGCATTCACTGTGCAGGACAAATATTTTATGTTTTAATAATGTAGACATTTTCAGATGTGACGATACCAATTATGTTTATATTTTGTTGTTTATTTTTATATGAGATTGAGAAATTTGTTGTAGTGTTAACCCTTTCAGTACCGAGCCACTTTTCACCTTAAATCCCAGGCCGATTTTTGCAAATCTGACATGTCACATGTTTTCTTGTGACACATTGTACTTCATGACAGTCAATATATTTCACCTTTATTTATGAAAAAATCCCAAATTTACCAAAAATTTTGAAAAATTTTCAATTTTCAAAATTTCAATTTCTCTGCTTTTAAAACAGAAAGTGATACTTCATAAAATATTTATTACTTAACATTCCCCATATGTCTACTTTATGTTGGCATCATTTTGTAAATGTCATTTTATTTTTTTAGGAAGTTAGAGGGCTTAGAAGTTTAGAAGCAATTTTTCAAATTTTCAACAAAATTTCCAAAACCATTTTTTTGAGCACCAGTTCAGTTATAAAGTGATTTTGGGAGGCTTACCTAATGGAAACCACTAATAACTGACCCCATTTTAGAAACTACACCCCTCAAATTATGAAAAACTGATGTTACAAACTTTATTAACCCTTGAGGGTTGCTGTGTAAGTGGGCTGTGTATAAGTGGAGTTTAAAGAACCGGAGTGCTGGTACTGAGTGTGATTTGGTTGGAGTGACTTCAAATAACTGTCTATAGTTTATTGGAAAAGTCCTTGTCTGTTTAGTGCTTGCATTTGGTTCTAACATTTAAACCCTTTTTTTTTCTCTGCTGTGTACCTGGTGAAGGGGCGTGGTTTCTGATCCCAGGTGCTATAAATTACATAGCTAACTCTTCTAGAGCTTGCTCTGACATTGAGCTTGCTGTGTATAAGTGGAGTTTAAAGAACCGGAGTTTAAGACAAGGAGGAAAAAGTAAGGTTGGAGGGATTTTCCTTGTTTGTTGGTAACTTGATCTGAGCTGGTCCTTTAACTACAGCAAAACCGCATCTTATCACATATTTACTGTTTTTCTGTACTGTACTGTAATCCCCATCTAGCAGGTGCTCCATGGACAATGCTACTAAGTGTGTGTCCTGTGCAATGTATGCATGCCTTGAAGAGCCATTCGAGGGTGAATACATTTGCACTAGATGCAATCACGTTGCATATTTGGAAGCCCAGATCTTGGATCTAAATAAGCAGCTTGGCATACTTAGGGGCATTGAACACCTGGAGAGAGGCTTAGACCTCACAGTGCAGGCACTGGCTGGGGTCAGTGAAGAGGAGGAGGATGGAGATGGGCAAGAGCAGGACTATCAAGTCAGCAGCTGGGTAAATGTAGTAAGAAGGGGTAGAGGGAAAAGTGCCAGGGAGGCTAGTCCTGAGCTGGAACGCCCTAGTAAATATGCCTGTTTGGCTGATATTAGGGATGAAAGCCCAGGACCAGCGACACTGCAGCAGGCCGTTTCTCCTAGAAACCAGGAGGATGACCACTGCAGGAAGGATGGGAAAAGGAGAGCAGCAAAGGAAAGACAGATACTGGTGGTAGGGGACTCTATTATTAGGAGGACAGACAGGGTCATCTGTCGCCGAGACCGTGAATGCCGAACAGTGTGTTGTCTCCCGGGTGCTCGGGTTCGGCATATTGCGGACCGGATTGACAGATTGCTGGGTGGGGCTGGGGAAGACCTGGCGGTCATGGTACGCGTTGGCACCAATGACAAAGTCAGGGGGAGATAGAAGGTCCTTAAAAATGATTTTAGGGAACTAGGTGAGAAGCTAAAGTCCAGGACCTCCAAGGTAGTGTTTTCAGAAATACTACCCGTGCCACGAGCGTCACTAGAGAGACAACGGGAGATTAGGGAGTTAAATAAGTGGCTCAGAGGCTGGTGCAGGAAGGAAGGGTTTGGGTTCATGGAGAACTGGGCCGACTTCTCTGTCGGCTACAGACTCTACAGTAGGGACGGGCTGCACCTTAATGGGGAGGGTGCAACTGCCCTGGGGGAAAAAATGGTTAGATGGCTGGAGGAGCTTTTAAACTAGGATCTGGGGGGAGGGTGGGTGCCCATACTAATAAGGGGGTAGATAGTGTAGATAGAGAGTGGGTCATAGGAAGGAAAAGTGGGGGGTTAGTGGGGGCTGGGGTTAGTAAGGAATGTAGGTAGAAGACAGTGCAAAACAACAACCAAAGTAACCCAAGAACCCCGGGTATTCATTTCATAAGTAATAGTAAATTGACAAACGGGGTAAAAAATATACATAGACCTCTTAAGTGTATGTATACTAATGCCAGAAGCTTAACTAATAAAATTGGCGAACTGGAATTAGTGATGTGTGAGGAGGACTATGACATAGTGGGAATAACTGAGACATGGATGGATGATAGCTATGACTGGGCAGTTAATGTACAGGGTTACAATCTTTTTAGAAAGGATCGTCAAAACCGGCGAGGGGGAGGGGTCTGCCTTTATGTAAAATCCTGTCTAAAGCCCACAATCCAGGAAGATATAAGTGAGGGACATGAAGATGTGGAGTCACTGTGGGTAGAAATAAATGGAGCCAAAAACAATAATAAAATACTAATAGGAGTTTATTACAAACCACCTAATATATCAGAGGCCACAGAAAATCGACTTCTAAATGAAATAGACGAAGCGGCAAATCAGAATGAGGTTGTTATTATGGGGGACTTCAAAAACTATGAGGAAAAAAATAGAATTTGTAAAAGACAAATAAAAGCAGCTAAACTAGAGATTGAAAGACTAATTGCTAAAGAGAGTAAAACTAACCCTAAAATGTTCTTCAATTATATAAATACTAAAAAGTATAAATCTGAAGGTGTCGGCCCCTTACAGAGTAATGAGGGGGGAGTAGCAGACAGCGATGAGGAGAAAGCAAAACTCTTAAATATTTTTTTCTCCACTGTATTCACTGGGGAAAATAAACTGTCAGATGAAATGCAGAATATAAAAGTGAATTCCCCTTTAAAAGTGTCCTGTCTGACCCAGGAAGAAGTACTGGGGCGTCTTAAAAAGATTAAAATAGACAAATCGCCAGGACCGGATGGCATACACCCACGTATCCTAAGAGAATTAAGTAATGTCATTGCCAGACCCTTATACTTGATATTTAAGGACTCTATACTGACAGGGAGTGTTCCACAGGATTGGCACATAGCAAATGTGGTGCCAATATTCAAAAAGGGTCCAAAAACAGAGCCCGGGAACTATAGGCCGGTAAGTTTAACATCTGTAGTGGTTAAACTGTTTGAAGGTTTTCTAAGAGATGCTATCTTAGAGTACCTCAATGAAAATAAGCAAATAACTCCATATCAGCATGGCTTCATGAGGGATCGGTCGTGTCAAACCAATTTAATCAGTTTCTATGAGGAGGTACGTTCTAGACTTGACCGCGGGGAATCAATGGATGTCGTATATCTGGACTTCTCCAAAGCATTTGACACTGTACCACATAAAAGGTTAGTATATAAAATGAGAATGCTTGGCCTGTATCTGGTCTGTATGTGGGTAAGTAAATGGCTCAGTGATAGAAAACAGAGGGTGGTTATTAATGGTACATACTCAGATTGGGTCACTGTAACTAGTGGGGTACCACAGGGGTCAGTATTGGGCCCTATTCTCTTCAATATATTTATTAATCATCTTGTAGAAGGCTTGCACAGTAAAATATCAATTTTTGCAGATGACACTAAACTGTGTAAAGTAATTAACACAGAAGAGGACAGTACACTGCTTCAGATGGATCTGGATAGACTGGAGGCTTGGGCAGAGAAGTGGCAGATGAGGTTTAACACTGACAAATGTAAGGTTATGCATATGGGAAGGAATAATGCAAGTCACCAGTACATACTAAATGGTAAAAAATTGGGTAACTCTGACATGGAAAAGGACCTAGGAATTTTAGTAAACAGCAAACTAAGCTGCAGAAACCAGTGTCAGACAGCTGCTGCCAAGGCCAATAAGATAATGGGTTGCATCAAAAGGGGCATAGATGCCCGTGATGAGAACATAGTCCTGCCACTTTACAAATCACTAGTCAGACCACACATGGAGTACTGTGTACAGTTCTGGGCTCCTGTGAACAAGGCAGACATAGCAGAGCTGGAGAGGGTTCAGAGGAGGGCAACTAAAGTCATAGCTGGAATGGGTGGACTACAGTACCCAGAAAGATTATCAAAATTAGGGTTATTCACTTTAGAAAAAAGACGACTGAGGGGAGATCTAATAACTATGTATAAATATATCAGGGGTCAGTACAGAGATCTCTCCCATGATCTCTTTATCCCAAGGACAGTGACCATGACGAGGGGACATCCTCTGCGCCTGGAGGAAAGAAGGTTTGTTCACAAAAATAGAAGAGGATTCTTTACGGTAAGAGCAGTGAGACTATGGAACTCTCTGCCCGAGGAGGTGGTGATGGTAAGTTCGCTAAAAGAGTTCAAGAGGGGCCTGGATGTATTTCTGGTGGGTAATAATATTACAGGTTATAGTTACTAGATATGGGTTGTTGTTGTTCCAGGGAGTAATTCTGATTGCCTGATTGGAGTAGGGAAGGAATTTTTTCCCCTAAAGTGAGGAAAATTGGCTTCTACCGCACAGGGGTTTTTTGCCTTCCTCTGGATCAACTTGTAGGAAAACAGGTCGAACTGGATGGACAGATGTCTTTTTTTCGGCCTTATAAACTATGTTACTATGTTACTAGGTGTTCCACAAGAATTAAAGGAAAATGGAGGTGAAATTTCAAAATTTCAATTTTTTGGTAGATTATTCACGTTAATATTTTTTTTCTTGCAATACAGCAAGGGTTAACAGCAAACTAAACCTTAATATACATTACTCTGATTCTGCAGTTTACAGAAATACCCCATATGTGGTGTTAAACATCTCTATGGGTTTGTGGCAGTGGTAAGAAGGAAAGGAGCGCCATATGGATTTTGGAGGCAAATTTTGCTAGAATGGTTTTTAGGCACCATTTTGTAATTGAGAGACCCTGACGTACCCCTACAGTGGAAAGGGAAAAGTGACCCCATTTTGGAAACTACACCCTTCAAAGAATATATTAAGGGGGGGTACTGACAACTTTGACCCCCTAAGCGTTTTACAAAATTTGGAAACACTTGGCTGTGAAAATGAAAAGTTTCATTTCTTACAATAAAATGTTGCTTTAGCCCCAGATTTTTCATTTTCACAAGGAGTAACAGGAGAAAAGCACCCCATAATTTGTTACCCATTTTCTCCTGAATATGGCAACACCCCATACGTGGTGATAAACTGCTGTGGGGGTACATGGCAGGACTCAAAACAGAAGGAGCACCATATGAATTTTGCAGCACAGATTTTGATGATTGGTTTGCGGGAGCCATTGATTTTTATTTTATTGAGTTATTGTCTTATGTGGGGGCTCATTTTTTGCAGGATGAGGTGATGTTTTCATTGGTACCATTTTGGGGTACATAAGACTTTATGATCGCTTGGTATTACACTTTTTGTGAGTCAAGGTGAAAAAAAAATAGTTGTTTTGACATAGTTTTTTAAAAAAAATTTTACAGCATTCACCCGAAGGGGCAAATCATGTAATATTTTTTATAGAGCAGGCTTTTACGGACGCGGTGACACCCAATATGTCTAACATTTTTATTTTTGTTAAGTTTTACACATTAGATGCATTTTTGAACAGAATAAAATCTTTTTTTTTTGTGTTGCCATTTTCTGAGAGCCATATTTTTAATTTTTTGGGCGATTGTCTTAGGTAGGGTCTAATTTTTTGCGGGACAAGATGACGGTTTGATTGGTACCATTTTGGGATTAATACGTCTTTCTGATCGCTTGGTATTACACTTTTTTTTACTTGAAACTTTTTTTTTGTTAAACTTTATTTTTTTAACTTCTTTTTTTACTTTATTTTTTTGTTGGGACTTTTGGGGGTCTGATCCCTTGCACAATACATTACAATACTTCTGTATTGTAATGCATTGGCTGTAAGTGTATTACACAGGGGGCTGGATCTCACAGGCTTCCGTAGAAGGCAGCCCGATGCCTAAGGTAGGCATCGGGCTGCCTTCCCTGCCATCGGGTCCCCGTCACAGCAGCGTGGGGACCCGATGGGTTCTCCCTCCCAGCGCAGACATCGCACATGACCGCGGCAGAGTTAATGCACCAGCATGTTTTCACCGATGCTGGTGCATACAGCAGGGGTCCGGCTATCGGCCACTGCCGGACCCCTGTAGCTGATTGGGCAAGCACAGCTCCTGCGCCCGCCCAATCAGAGCGCTGTACCAGTACTGGCTTCCAGCGCTGTGGGAGTGTAAGAGTTGATTTTAATCCCCTTATTAGATTTAAAGCAATCCCTTGATCCTGTTTACCATAGACTGCAAGAGTATACTATTGCAGACAATTGGATTGCCTACCCAGTAAAACTTTTTGCATTCAGGGCTTAACAGACAGTTTGCTTTAGCAGGCCTGGGAGCATTCACAAGGTTCCAGGCTGCAATAGCAACTGTTCGGAACCCCATGATTTTGTTGTGGAGGCTCCGATTGACGGACAATAAAAGCCCCTTCCTTTTTTTTAACTATATTGCATTATGCATTGAGCAGTTTAAGAGCCAGGGGAAGTATGTGCACCCTAAGGTAGTGATCAGCAGGAAGCAGGCCAAAGAGACTGTGGAGCAGTGGGAAGGGTGAGTACTCTGGCGACCGTGCACACCAGCATCACAATTACAGTAGCCTCAAACTATCATTTTCTTCCATTGTACATAGGAGAAAATGGTAGTCTAAAATATTCTATATTACCCCAGCACAGACTATTAATAGATACAGTATCCCCAAGTACAAGAGTAAGCAGCAAAAAGGTATCAGAGTGTTCGCAATATGCAGAGGGCAAGCAGAGCAAGATGTTTGTGAGGTGCAGCTTTAGCCAATAGTTGCAAAACACCAAGTGAAGTAAAACATGCAGCAGTAATTCTTAATGCTTTTTCAAGCTTGAATTTGGGGGACAAGGGTTAAAGAATTAACAAATATGACATAAATTACCCCAGTAGCTCCATTTTACTAATCAATTAAATTTACTCAGTTTTACTTTAACTACTTTAGATGTTAAGGCTGACATCTACATTGCATTCGGGAAGTCTGATCCCTTGCACAATACATTACAATACTTCTGTATTGTAATGCATTGGCTGTAAGTGTATTACACAGGGGGCTGGATCTCACAGGCTTCCGTAGAAGGCAGCCCGATGCCTAAGGTAGGCATCGGGCTGCCTTCCCTGCCATCGGGTCCCCGTCACAGCAGCGTGGGGACCCGATGGGTTCTCCCTCCCAGCGCAGACATCGCACATGACCGCGGCAGAGTTAATGCACCAGCATGTTTTCACCGATGCTGGTGCATACAGCAGGGGTCCGGCTATCGGCCACTGCCGGACCCCTGTAGCTGATTGGGCAAGCACAGCTCCTGCGCCCGCCCAATCAGAGCGCTGTACCAGTACTGGCTTCCAGCGCTGTGGGAGTGTAAGAGTTGATTTTAATCCCCTTATTAGATTTAAAGCAATCCCTTGATCCTGTTTACCATAGACTGCAAGAGTATACTATTGCAGACAATTGGATTGCCTACCCAGTAAAACTTTTTGCATTCAGGGCTTAACAGACAGTTTGCTTTAGCAGGCCTGGGAGCATTCACAAGGTTCCAGGCTGCAATAGCAACTGTTCGGAACCCCATGATTTTGTTGTGGAGGCTCCGATTGACGGACAATAAAAGCCCCTTCCTTTTTTTTAACTATATTGCATTATGCATTGAGCAGTTTAAGAGCCAGGGGAAGTATGTGCACCCTAAGGTAGTGATCAGCAGGAAGCAGGCCAAAGAGACTGTGGAGCAGTGGGAAGGGTGAGTACTCTGGCGACCGTGCACACCAGCATCACAATTACAGTAGCCTCAAACTATCATTTTCTTCCATTGTACATAGGAGAAAATGGTAGTCTAAAATATTCTATATTACCCCAGCACAGACTATTAATAGATACAGTATCCCCAAGTACAAGAGTAAGCAGCAAAAAGGTATCAGAGTGTTCGCAATATGCAGAGGGCAAGCAGAGCAAGATGTTTGTGAGGTGCAGCTTTAGCCAATAGTTGCAAAACACCAAGTGAAGTAAAACATGCAGCAGTAATTCTTAATGCTTTTTCAAGCTTGAATTTGGGGGACAAGGGTTAAAGAATTAACAAATATGACATAAATTACCCCAGTAGCTCCATTTTACTAATCAATTAAATTTACTCAGTTTTACTTTAACTACTTTAGATGTTAAGGCTGACATCTACATTGCATTCGGGAAGTCTTCAAACCCTTTCACTTTTTCACATTTCAATATATTGTGGCCTTTTGCTAAAAAAAAATAAAGTTTTTCCTGATCAGTCTGCACTCAATACCCTATGATGAGAAAAAAAATAAGAGACTTTTTGCAAAATGTATTAAAAAGGAAAAACTAAAATTGTACATGGACATAAGTATTCAGGTCTTTTGTTTTGACATTTGAAATTTAGCTCTAGAGCTTCCCATTTCTCTTGACCATCTTTGAGATTTTTCCACACCTAGTAAATTTAGTTGATTGGGCATGATTTGGGAAGACACACCCTTGTTTTTATATAAAGTCTCACAGCTGACAATATATATCAGATAAAACAAAAAAATCCAAGCCATGAGGAGGAAAGATCTGCTTGTAAAGATCACAGACAGGGATGTGTGAAGGCACAGATCTGGAGAAGGGTACAAAAATATTTCTGTTGCACCGAAAGTTCCCAAGAGCACAGTGGCATCCACAATTCTTAAATGGAAGAAGTTTGGAAAAATCAGTATAACCAGAGCTGGCCACCCTTCCAAACTAAATAATTGGTAAGAGAGGTGACCAAGGACCCAATAGTCACTATGGCTGATCTCCAACGATCGGGTATGCAGATTTGCAGAAGGTCAACCATCACTGCAGTATTCCACTAATCTGAGCTTCATGACAGAGTGGCCAGAAAGAAGGCTCTACTACAGCAATGTAGTAAATGTAAAAAGGTTACTGCCAATTCTAGGATCTGGAGCATTGGCCCAAGTGCACTGGCCTATTGATACTGATGAGTAATTTATGATACATTAAAGGGTCTAGAAAAGCAGCAGGTGGGAAGTGAATAGTACTAGTTATTATGCTGGTTTATGGGCTGTCAAAGTACTAGTTAATCAAGCTGTCATACTGAAGAAGAACAATGCAGTAAAAAATATGAACATGTTCCCTTTAGTGTTATTTTTTTCTAGGCTCAAATAATTCATACTGACCTGTGGTCCTCTGGTACCTTTTATCATTCCTACCCATCGAGTATACAATTCTTTCTTAACAGAACTGCGGGAAATGCATCAGATATATGCTAAGAGCGCTATCTCAGCCGGTTGTAATTTGGTAATGTGACTGATTAATCTTAACCACTTCCCGTCCGCCCATTGACTATAAACGTCCAGGAAGTGGTTATCTATCTCTGAATGGACATTTCTGAACGTCCATTCAGAGATAGCAACTGCACGCTAATCGTGCAGCTGCACAGTGGGGTACCTGCTGTCAGTGACAGTAGGGTACCCCAAAGAGAAGGCAGGGACCGTTCCCAGGGGTCCCTGCCTTCTAGATCGCTGTATACACAGCGCTCAACGAGCCCTGTGTATACAGATCAGGAAGCGCTATTGCGCTTCCTGTTCCGGCCCGGCGGTCATGTGATCGCCGGGGCCGGGAGAGTGCAGGAGCTGCCGGGTCTCTCATAGCCTGCACTGAGGCTGTACAGCATATAAAAATATCACATGATCTACCCCATTAAGTGAACTGCGTAAAAAAAATCTAAAAAAATTATGCCAAAACAGCTTTTTTTGTTGCATCACCTACCAAAAAACATAATATCAAACAATCAAAAAGCCGTATGCATCCCAAAATGGTAGCAATAAAAACGTCACCTCATCCCGCAAAAAATGAGCCCCCACACAAGATTATAGCCCGAAAAATGAAAAAAAATGACTCTTAAAAAATTGCAACACAAAAACATGATTTTTCTTCTAAAAATGCTCTTATTGTGTAAAACATAAAAAATAAAAAATAGACATATTTGGTATCGTTGCATCCGTAACAACTGGCTCTACAAAAATATCACATGATCTACCCCATCAAGTGAACAGTGTAAAAAAAAATATAGAAAAATGCCCCATAACTGCTTTTTTTTTTTTAGTTAACCTCCCAAAAATTTGATTAAAAAGTGATAAGAAAGCCGGATGTACCCCAAAATGGTGCCAATAAAAAGCACAGCTGGTCCTGCAAAAAATAAGACCTCACGCAGCTCAGTTCACAAAAAATTTAAAAGTTATCACTCTACAAACCATGACAAAAAATTCCATGTTAGAAAATGCAGATGCTGCTCCTCCCCTTCTGAGCCCTGGCGTATCCCCAAATAACAGTTTACGACCACATGTGGGGTGTTTCTGCAAACTGCAGAATCGGGGTAATAAATATTGAGTTTTGTTTTGTTGTTAACCCTTGATGTGTTACAGGAAAAAAATGATTAAAATGGAAAATCTGCAAAAAAAGTGAAATTTTGAAATTTCACATTAGGGTGAGGAGGACGGAAGCGGCTGCCTGCGCCCATGCGAGTGCAGGGGAGCCGAGCGGTACAGTGCTCGTTTCGAGCACGTTCGCTCATCTCTACTCCTTACCTTTTGCTAGGAATATGAATTATGCTGCTTACCGTTTAGTGTTCACTGATGCTTACTATTCAGTGTTTGAACATTGTCTGCAATATACTGTAGATGGATATCAAAACAGCAATATTTGTAGTTGCACCAATTTCTTCTGGTTCTTCTAGCTCTGTATTATCATCTCTTACTTCTTGAATATTATACAACCTTGGTGGCCACACAGAATACCTAATGACTGCCACAAGATGGCCATGCATACATCATGACCGCTCTCTGTTGGTTACATACTACTTCAGGAAGTGGTGGAAGAAACCATTACCAAAGCTGGCCATAAATAAAAGATAACTGTCAGCCAAAATTTCATCTGTAAGGTTAGATTTCTTTCAGCCATTCATGACTAGCAATGCAGTGGTATGACATGATCTGCGAAACATGGCTGATCATTTGCTACTTTGTGCAAGCCCACTGGTTTCCTTTTTTATAGTTTCCCCTTGACCTGCCGGTCTAGCACATTGATGGTCACATTGTTCATATGAATGATCTGACAGATGATCGACTGACCACACTCTTCTGTGTATGGCCAGATTTACTCATCAGGTTTGCTATAAATATTAGCATTAGACATATAGAGGAATATGGCAAATGACTGCTGCAGCCAGTCACTGGCCCCAGTTGCCTTATGCCTTATGGCCACATGCCGTATACCTTTATGACACCTCTGGAGCCTTGTATACAAACACCGGGGGAGGACTGGAGTTGTAGCATTGTAGTGGGGTAAAAACAGATGAGTGTTGGATGATAACATTTAGGGGCATGGTGGAAATGTTTAATTAAAGGGTTTGTGAAGTGTCATGATACCGATGACTTATCCTCAAGAAGGTGCTGCATCCTTTTTTTTTGTTTTCCTGGACTACATCTAGATGGTAGCAGCAGCACATTCCCGTGCACATAAGTGGGATGGACAGCTGCACCTACATGCAGGTAAACCTTCGAGAGGTCACAGTGCTCATATAGGCACAATAGCCTCTTCACACAGCTGATCGGTGTGGGTTCTGGGAGTCAGACCCCTGCTGATCAGATATTGATGACCTATCTTGAGCGTAGGTTGTCGATATCATGACACTACACGACCTTTAATTTTTTCAGTGATGTGCCTATACGAGACCTGGTTATATGTGGGATGAATGGCCATATGTAGCTATATATGCATTCTCTAATATGTTATGTTTTTTTAATGCCACAGGTTGCTGCTAGGTCACTTGCTGTACCCTAACAAAAACCTGACTGTGATTACAGCTGTGGGGTCTTTTCTAGATTCTCAGAGCTCGCTTATAGGGGTTCCTAAGTTACCAATCGTGTTCGTAGAGTAGGTTAGTTGTCAAATGATAGCCACACACCCACTCCAGGGTGACATGGGATACCTACAAATAGGAGACAAACTTTAATCATTGAAGAAAAGGGTAATAACCAAATATGTAATTAAAAAAGAGGTACCAATGTTTGCATGTTGCCGTGGTGTGGTCTTCAATGGCTCACAGATTTGGGGGGTTAAAAGTCCAAATACTTTTATTTTCGTCAGACATCAACGTTCATTAGTCATTTTTAAGCATCCACATGTATGTGACATAAATAAAATAAACCACTTTGCCCATATGGGCGCTAACTATACATCATATTAACTCATCTAGGTACTCAGGCTTTGCATGTAGCTCCAAGCTCTGGCACTGTATGAGCCTCTCAGCCCTGTATTTATTCTCTCAAGAATGATCCCAGTAACTACACCTGGGTTTGCCTCGAGGTAGAGGAAATCGTTATATTTAGTTATATTTTAGTTATTTCTACTACTAAAAAAAGTGGCTTCTGGTAGCACTGATTGGAGAGTCAGACACACCCACTACTGGTAACACCCAGCAGTGCCTTTACTGCAGACTGCTCGCAATTTATTTGGAAACTTTGGAAGCAGGAATAATACAGGAATGGCACAACATAGAGTGACAAGAATAGATGCTCTAGAATTGTTATAGGTGTGCAATTCCATGAAGGCATACCAATTAAAGTGCAAAGTGCCACAAGGCATAAATGTATATCAAAAACTCCAATTTATACATAAAATTATTTTTATATGTATTACATGTATGATTTGGGTCCTTCAGAGAGAAAGTGTGGATAATGTTATTTCCTTGGCAGTTTCCCAGGTAACATGACATCCATCACTTGGGAGCTGTTATATAATGTAATGTTTGTAATGTTTTTGACATGCTATGCACTCAGCAGATGGTGTATGAGTGGCACTGGTAATGGAGCTTACCACTCCATCTATCCCCCCTTTCTTGATAGGAGTGGGCTGGTCTGACTTCCTGTCAGGAGGGAGAGTTAGCTTGGCAAGCCTGGAGTGAGGGAGGGTGTCCATCTGCTCCCACTCCAAGAGCCTCGGGGACTACAGATCCAGCCCATCTGAGAGGGCCACCACTCTAGGGAGATTGCAAGGTCCGAAACCACAGAACTTCTGCAAGCTACAGTGTTTACAGTCAGCTGAGTGATAAGACTACAGCTATACAGAATCCACTACAGGTGAGGGGAAACATGTTAAGCCACCCATCACCACAGTTTAGGGCCGCACACTTATAAGCCTGCATTTACAACTGGACACCTATAGCCACAAGCTCCAACTTATTGCTGTTAGCAAGAGAATCAGGAGAGAGACTTTGCTGACTATCATCTGGGGAGATAAATTGCACTGTGTACAAACTATTGCCGGATATACTACACTATATATTTTACTTTTACTTCTGGCCTGAATCCCTGCACCATCTTTTCACTGCATCAATCCCTGAGGAGCCTGAGGGAGTACATTGTGACATAACATCTCATCAGGGCCACTACCACTCCCATTCTTTGCACTGGCTCCCCAGGGGCTCGCTGCACATGTTGTTTTATTTGTTTTATGAGAAATTGATCAGTGTATTCGTTAACTATGTAAGTAGGGAACTTTCCCTTCTGCTTGGGATAAGAGGTAAGGTCAGATTTTTATACTGCAGAGACTTTCATATAACTTGAGTTGTGTGACTGTATAAATGTTACCTTCATTAAACTTCTTCTCTACAACTGTCTTCTTGTATTTGCTATCTTAGGTTGCAGGAGAAAAAGAATTGGTTGTCTTGGGTACAGAAAATGCTAGTGTAAAAAAGGCTATGCCATAAACTGTTACCCTGATCTGTTGCATAGCAGCCGCTCTGAGCTGCCCACATGATGTAACCTTTATCACGTCCTATTATGCTTTCTGCTATTTTGAGAATGTTGAATTTAATGTATCTGCGAGTGCATAATCTGCTTTGAAAGACCCAATGAACACCTCATGCACATGATATCATTAGTCTACATGATCTCTACATCTACATAGCAAATATGTAGATGTTTTTACAGGCCTTTTATAAAATATAGTAGTTAAAGAATAGAAGCCAAACATTCCAGCAAGCAAGCCACAGTTAAAAATCAAACCTTTATTCCATCTTCTTAAAATTCATGTGTTGACAGGAGTGCAGGAAGGTCTACACGTTTCAACATAGAGTCTTAATCATGACTAGAGATGAGCGAGCACTAAAATGCTCGGGAGCTCATTATTCGAGTCGAATTTTTCCCGATGCTTGGGTGCTCGTTTCGAATAACGAACCCCATTGAAGTCAATGGGAGACTCAAGCATTTTTTGCAGGGGACCAAGGCTCTGCCCAGGGAAGGCTGGGTGAAAACCTGGAAACCTCAGAAAATGATGGAAACACCACGGAAATGGACAGGAAACAGCAGGGGTAGCATGCATGGATGCCTCTGAGGCTGCCTAATCCCACCATTACCCCAAATTCTCGGGCAACAGCCTGGTGGTGACCCTCAAGGCAATTGTGCTCACCCAAACCAAGAAGGGCGAGGCACATGCCCATCACATGTTAGGGAAGCACCCAACTAGGTGCAATGAAGGTCCATCACCCATGCCCATGCTGGCACTGCTGTCCTATCCCCCGCCCCACGACGCAGACATAAGCCTGACACAGCATGGCGGTGACACCAACAAGTGACCAAGTTACATTAGGTAGCAGGTGAGCCACCCAAACATGTAGCCTGACACAGCATGGCGGTGACAACAGAGTGACCGAGTTAGACTGAGGTAACAGTCGAAGAAGAAATAAAATTTAGCGTGGCCCTGTATGGCTGTGACTACAGAGTGACTGAGATACACTGCGGGAGCAGGTGAAGCACATAAAAATTTATTGTGGCCCTGTATGGCTGTGACTACAGAGTGACCGAGTTACACTGCGGGAGCAGGCGAAGCAAATTAAAATTTAGCGTGGCCCTGTATGGCTGTGACTACAGAGTGACCGAGATACACTGCGGGAGCAGGCGAAGCACATTAAAATTTATTGTGGCCCTGTATGGCTGTGAATACAGAGTGACCGAGTTACACTGCGGGAGCAGGCTAAGCACGTTAAAATTTAGCATGGCCCTGTATGGCTGTGACAACAGAGTGACCGAGTTACACTGCGGGAGCTGGCGAAGCACATTAAAATTTATCGTGGCCCTGTATGGCTGTGACTACAGAGTGACCGAGTTACACTGCGAGAGCAGGCGAAGCACATTAAAATTTAGTGTGGCCCTGTATGGCTGTGACTACAGAGCGACCGAGTTACACTGCGGGAGCAAGCGAAGCACATTAAAATTTATCGTGGCCCTGTATGGCTGTGACTACAGAGTGACCGAGTTACACTGCGGGGGCAGGCGAAGCACATTAAAATTTAGCGTGGCCCTGTATGTGGACGTTGAGGGCTTGTGCATGTGGGTGGGTGGAACTTTATTTCCGCTTGCGCTCCAATGTCTGATCTAATGACAGCTGAACGCTGCGCAGGGACACATTGGTGGACAGTGTGGAGGATCGTGGAGGCGAAGGGGTAGTTTTCGGGCGGGAGGAGCTCGTGCCGGGGTCCTGGGCGGGGGGTTGACTCACAGCGGCAGCAAGTGACACAGGGGAAGGAGCAGTGGTGTGACCCGCAGGAGGTGAACGGCCTTTGTTCCATTGAGTCGGGTGTTTAGCACTCATATGCCTGCGCATGCTGGTGTTGGTTAGGCTGGTAGTGGTGGCACCCCTGCTGGGTTCAAAATTTTGTGTATATAACTGTATTATATATCAATTAGAGAGAAACAAAGGATTGTGCAGACTGGGCCTGGCATAGAGCTACCCAGAAAATTGTCCCACAGTGACCTTTTTCAAATATATTTGTATAACAGAGCAATAAAACGTATTTTCTAACGTGACGTGTAGTATATAGCAATTAGAGAGAAACAAAGGATTGTGCAGACTCGGCCTGGTATAGTTCAACCCAGAAAATTGTTCATTCATCGAACTTTTTCAAATATATGTGTATTAACTGAGAGCAAAAAAACATATTTTCTAATGTGACGTGTAGTATCGATCAGTTAGAGAGAAAAAAAGGACTGTGCAGACTTGGGCTGCTATAGTGCAACCCACTATGGCGGTGACAACTGAGTGTGAGTTAGAGTGAGGTAGCAGGCGAAAAACAAATAAAATTTAACGTGACGCAGCATGGCGGTGACAAGAGTGACAGAGTTAGATTGAGGTAGCAGGCGAAAAACAAATAAAATTTAGCGTGACCCTGTATGGCGGCGGTGACAACAGAGTGTCCAAGTTAGATTGAGGTAGCTGGTGAAGCACATAAAAATTTTAGCGTGACCCTGTATGGCGGCGGTGACAACAGAGTGATCGAGTTAGACTGAGGTAGCAGGTGAACCACCCAAAAATTTAGCCTGACACAGCATGGCGGTGACACCACCAATGCCTTTGTCCGACTGAGATTGCAGTCAAATGGCTGTAGGTGAGCCTCCCAAAAAATTTTTTTGGGAGTGTCTAAAGTCGACCCTCCGGGAAAAAAAATTTTTAGTGTCTGTAGTTGACGCTCCTGAAAATTTTTTTAGAGTATCTGTAGTTGACGCTCCGGAAAAATTGTTTGGAGAGAGGGCCTGTAGGTGGCCCTCCGGAAACATTGTCTTAAAAGAGTGCCGGTTGGCCCTCTAAAAAATTCCCTTTTGGGTCAGCGTTTGGCAATGAAGAGAAGGAGGAGGAGGAGTAGAGGAGAGGAATCGGATACATAAGGAATCTTATTCTTTAGCTGCTTTCCCCCGGAGGAGATTTGAATTCTGGTGAAATCCAGGCTTTGTTCATTTTAATAAGCGTCAGCCTGTCAGCGCTGTCAGTTGACAGCGTGTACGCTTATCGGTGATGACGCCACCAGCTGCACTGAATACCCGCTCTGACAGCACGCTAGCGGCAGGGCAGGCCAGCACCTCCAAGGCGTACAGCGCCAGTTCAGGCCACGTGTCCAGCTTTGAAACCCAGTAGTTGTATGGAGTAGAGTGATCACACAGGACGTTGGTATGGTCAGCTAGGTACTCCCTCATCATCTTTCTGTACAGCTCCCCCCTACTCTGCCTAGACTGGGGACAGGTGACAGTGTCTTGCTGGGGTGACATAAAACTGGCAAAGGCCTTGGAGAGCGTTCCCCTGCCAGTGCTGGACAAGCTGCCTGCTTGCCTCCTCTCCCCCGCTACTTGGCCCACAGAACCACGCCCTCTGCCGCTAGCGGCGTCAGATGGGAAGGATTGTTTCAGCTTGTGCACCAGGGCCTGTTGATATTGATTCACTCTCATACTCCTTTCCTCTACAGGGATGAGAGTGGAAAGGTTTTGCTTGTACCGCGGGTCCAGGAGAGTGAACACCCAGTAATCGGTGTTTGAAAAAATGCTTCTAACGCAAGGGTCACGGGATAGGAAGCCTAACATGAAGTCTGCCATGTGCGCCAGAGTCCCAACACGCAAGAATTCCCTCTCCTCACTGGCCTGACTCTCCATTTCCTCCTCCTCCTCCAACTCCTCCTCTTCAGCCCATACACGCTCAAGAGTTAAGAAGGACTGAGCATTGGTACCCTCTTCTGTCTCGCCAACATTCTCCTCCTCTTCCTCCTCATCCTCATCCCCCTCCTCCAATACGCGCTGAGAAACAGACCGGAGGGTGCTCTGGCTATCAAGCGACGTATCTTCTTCCCCCATCTCCTGTGACAAGCGCAAAGCTTCTGACTTCATGCTGAGCAGTAAGTTTTTCAACAGGCAAAGCAGCGGGATGGTGAGGCTGATAATGGCGGCATCTCCGCTGACCATCTGTGTTGACTCCTCAAAGTTGCTCAACACCTGACAGATATCAGACATCCAGGTCCACTCCTCATTGTAGACTTGAGGAATCTGACTGACCTGACTACCAGTTCTAGTGGAAGTTGACATCTGGCAGTCTACAATGGCTCTGCGCTGCTGGTAAACTCTGGATAACATGTTTAATGTCGAATTCCATCTCGTGGGCAAGTCGCACAAAAGTCGGTGAGCTGGCAGTTGTAGGCGCCGCTGCACTGCCCTGAGAGTGGCAGCATCTGTGGTTGACTTGCGGAAATGCGCACAGATGCGGCGCACCTTGGTGAGCAAATCTGACAAATTGGGGTATGTCTTGAGGAACCGCTGAACTATGAGATTTAACACGTGGGCCAGGCATGGCACATGTGTCAGTCTGCCGAGTTGCAGAGCCACCACCAGGTTACGCCCGTTGTCACACACAACCATGCCTGGCTTGAGGTTCAGTGGTGCCAGCCACAGATCAGTCTGCGCCATGATGCCCTGTAACAGCTCTTGGGCGGTTTGCCTTTTGACACCTAAGCTCAGCAGTTTCAGCACCGCCTGCTGGCGCTTACCCACGGCACTGCTGCTGCGCCTAGAGCTACCGACTGAAGGTGCTGTGCCCACGGATGGTAATTCGGAGGAGGAGGGGTTGGAGGAAGAGGCATAGTACATCTGAGAAACCATGACCGAGGTAGGCCCCACAATCCTCGGTGTGGGCAGTACATGAGCGGCCCCAGGGTCAGACTCGGTCCCAGCCTCCACCAAGTTAACCCAATGTGCCGTCAGGGAGATATAGTGTCCCTGCCCGCCAGCACTTGTCCACGTGTCCGTGTTTAGGTGGACCTTATCACTAACCGCGTTGGTCAGGGCACGGATGATGTTCTCTGACACGTGCTGGTGTAGGGCTGGGACGGCACATCGGGAAAAATAGTGGCGGCTGGGAACCAAGTACCGAGGGACAGCCACCGCCATCAGGTTGCGGAAAGCCTCAGTCTCTACCAGTCTATAGGGCAGCATCTCCAGGCTCAACAATTTGGAGATGTGGACGTTTAGGGCTTGTGCATGCGGGTGGCCGGAATTGTATTTGCGCTTGCGCTCAAATGTCTGCTGCAAAGACAGCTGAATGCTGCGCTGGGACACATTAGTGGAGGTTGTGGAGGATCGTGGAGGTGAAAGGGTGGTTGTAGGGCGGGAGGCGCTCGTGCTGGGGTCCTGGGCGGGGGGTTGACTGGCCGAGCCAGCATGTGACACAGGGGAAGGGGCAGTGGTGTGACCCGCAGGAGGTGAACAGCCTTGGTTCCACTGAGTCGGGTGTTTAGCACTCATATGCCTGCGCATGCTGGTAGTGGTTAGGCTGGTAGTGGTGGCTCCCCTGCTGATCCTGGTGTGGCACAGGTTGCATACCACAGTCCGTCGGTCATCCTCACTTTCTTTAAAAAACCTCCAGACTTGTGAACATCTAGGCCTCGGCACGGGAGCTTGACTCCGTGAAACAGTTGCTGGTCTACCTGCTCTGGCCCTGCTTCTCCCTCTGGCCACCCCACTGCCTCTTCCAACCTGTTCTGGTGCTGCACTTGCCTCCCCTTCAGAACCACTGTCTTGAGTTGGATTACCAACCCAGCTCGGGTCAGTCACCTCATCATCCACCAGCTCTTCCTCCGATTCCTCACTCTGCTCCCCCCTCCGACTTACTGCCCTGACAACAACGTCACTGTCTGACAACCGTGTCTCATCATCATCATCCGACACCTCTTGACGCACTACTTGCACTAAGTCCACACTCTCATCACCCACAGACTGTGAAAGTTCTAAATTTTGGGCATCGGGACAGAGCAACTGCTCAGGTTGCTGTTGAGCAGTGGTTTGTGTCTCTGGGTAGGGTCCTGAAAAGAGTTCCTGTGAGTATGCCAGATCTGAATCCATACTTTCCGTGGGGGGGGCAGGCTGGGGGGAAGGAGGTTGAGCTGGAGGAGCCAGAGGTCTACTCCCTTGGCTAGCGTGGGTGGACTGCGTGGAAGACTGGGTGGTGGATAAATTACTGGACGCATTGTCCGCCATCCACGTCATCACCTGTTCGCACTGTTGTGGTTTCAATAGTGGTGTACCACGTGAACCAGTAAGTTGCGAGATGAAGCTAGGGAGCGAAACTCTGCGGCGTTCCACTGCTCCCTCATCAACATGTACTGTGTCACCCTGCCCTGGACCACGGCCTCTGCCCCCTACACTACTTGAACGCCCACACCCTCGTCCTCGACCCTTAGCCCTTGGGTTCAACATTTTGTATGTTCACTGCACTGTATGATATATAACTGAGAGAAAAAACGTATATTTTCTACACTCTGGCTAGTGTGCAGCACACGACAGAATTTTGCACTGCACTGTATAATGTATAACTGAGAGGAAAAACGTATATTTTCTACACTCCGGCTAGTGTGCAGCACACAACAGAATTTTGCACTGCAATGTATGATATATAACTGAGAGGAAAAACGTATATTTTCTACACTCCGGCTAGTGTGCAGCACACAACAGAATTTTGCACTGCACTGTATAATGTATAAGTGAGAGGAAAAACGTATATTTTCTTACCTCCTCATAGAAACTGATTAAATTGGTTTGACACAACCGATCCCTCATGAAGCCATGCTGATATGGAGTTATTTGCTTATTTTCATTGAGGTACTCCAAGATAGCATCTCTTAGAAAACCTTCAAACAGTTTACCCACTACAGATGTTAAACTTACCGGCCTATAGTTCCCGGGCTCTGTTTTTGGACCCTTTTTGAATATTGGCACCACATTTGCTATGCGCCAATCCTGTGGAACACTCCCTGTCAGTATAGAGTCCTTAAATATCAAGTATAAGGGTCTGGCAATGACATTACTTAATTCTCTTAGGATATGTGGGTGTATGCCATCCGGTCCTGGCGATTTGTCTATTTTAATCTTTTTAAGACGCCCCAGTACTTCTTCCTGGATCAGACAGGACACTTTTAAAGGGGAATTCACTTTTATATTCTGCATTTCATCTGACAGTTTATTTTCCTCAGTGAATACAGTGGAGAAAAAAATATTTCATCATCCGACACCTCTTGACGCACTACTTGCACTAAGTCCACACTCTCATCACCCACAGACTGTGAAAGTTCTAAATTTTGGGCATCGGGACAGAGCAACTGCTCAGGTTGCTGTTGAGCAGTGGTTTGTGTCTCTGGGTAGGGTCCTGAAAAGAGTTCCTGTGAGTATGCCAGATCTGAATCCATACTTTCCGTGGGGGGGGCAGGCTGGGGGGAAGGAGGTTGAGCTGGAGGAGCCAGAGGTCTACTCCCTTGGCTAGCGTGGGTGGACTGCGTGGAAGACTGGGTGGTGGATAAATTACTGGACGCATTGTCCGCCATCCACGTCATCACCTGTTCGCACTGTTGTGGTTTCAATAGTGGTGTACCACGTGAACCAGTAAGTTGCGAGATGAAGCTAGGGAGCGAAACTCTGCGGCGTTCCACTGCTCCCTCATCAACATGTACTGTGTCACCCTGCCCTGGACCACGGCCTCTGCCCCCTACACTACTTGAACGCCCACACCCTCGTCCTCGACCCTTAGCCCTTGGGTTCAACATTTTGTATGTTCACTGCACTGTATGATCTATAACTGAGAGAAAAAACGTATATTTTCTACACTCCGGCTAGTGTGCAGCACACGACAGAATTTTGCACTGCACTGTATAATGTATAACTGAGAGGAAAAACGTATATTTTCTACACTCCGGCTAGTGTGCAGCACACGACAGAATTTTGCACTGCAATGTATGATATATAACTGAGAGGAAAAACGTATATTTTCTACACTCCAGCTAGTGTGCAGCACACAACAGAATTTTGCACTGCACTGTATAATGTATAAGTGAGAGGAAAAACTTATATTTTCTTACCTCCTCATAGAAACTGATTAAATTGGTTTGACACGACCGATCCCTCATGAAGCCATGCTGATATGGAGTTATTTGCTTATTTTCATTGAGGTACTCCAAGATAGCATCTCTTAGAAAACCTTCAAACAGTTTACCCACTACAGATGTTAAACTTACCGGCCTATAGTTCCCGGGCTCTGTTTTTGGACCCTTTTTGAATATTGGCACCACATTTGCTATGCGCCAATCCTGTGGAACACTCCCTGTCAGTATAGAGTCCTTAAATATCAAGTATAAGGGTCTGGCAATGACATTACTTAATTCTCTTAGGATACGTGGGTGTATGCCATCCGGTCCTGGCGATTTGTCTATTTTAATCTTTTTAAGACGCCCCAGTACTTCTTCCTGGGTCAGACAGGACACTTTTAAAGGGGAATTCACTTTTATATTCTGCATTTCATCTGACAGTTTATTTTCCTCAGTGAATACAGTGGAGAAAAAAATATTTCATCATCCGACACCTCTTGACGCACTACTTGCACTAAGTCCACACTCTCATCACCCACAGACTGTGAAAGTTCTAAATTTTGGGCATCGGGACAGAGCAACTGCTCAGGTTGCTGTTGAGCAGTGGTTTGTGTCTCTGGGTAGGGTCCTGAAAAGAGTTCCTGTGAGTATGCCAGATCTGAATCCATACTTTCCGTGGGGGGGGGCAGGCTGGGGGGAAGGAGGTTGAGCTGGAGGAGCCAGAGGTCTACTCCCTTGGCTAGCGTGGGTGGACTGCGTGGAAGACTGGGTGGTGGATAAATTACTGGACGCATTGTCCGCCATCCACGTCATCACCTGTTCGCACTGTTGTGGTTTCAATAGTGGTGTACCACGTGAACCAGTAAGTTGCGAGATGAAGCTAGGGAGCGAAACTCTGCGGCGTTCCACTGCTCCCTCATCAACATGTACTGTGTCACCCTGCCCTGGACCATGGCCTCTGCCCCTTACACTACTTGAACGCCCACACCCTCGTCCTCGACCCTTAGCCCTTGGGTTCAACATTTTGTATGTTCACTGCACTGTATGATATATAACTGAGAGAAAAAACGTATATTTTCTACACTCCGGCTAGTGTGCAGCACACGACAGAATTTTGCACTGCAATGTATGATATATAACTGAGAGGAAAAACGTATATTTTCTACACTCCGGCTAGTGTGCAGCACACAACAGAATTTTGCACTGCACTGTATAATGTATAAGTGAGAGGAAAAACGTATATTTTCTTACCTCCTCATAGAAACTGATTAAATTGGTTTGACACGACCGATCCCTCATGAAGCCATGCTGATATGGAGTTATTTGCTTATTTTCATTGAGGTACTCCAAGATAGCATCTCTTAGAAAACCTTCAAACAGTTTACCCACTACAGATGTTAAACTTACCGGCCTATAGTTCCCGGGCTCTGTTTTTGGACCCTTTTTGAATATTGGCACCACATTTGCTATGCGCCAATCCTGTGGAACACTCCCTGTCAGTATAGAGTCCTTAAATATCAAGTATAAGGGTCTGGCAATGACATTACTTAATTCTCTTAGGATACGTGGGTGTATGCCATCCGGTCCTGGCGATTTGTCTATTTTAATCTTTTTAAGACGCCCCAGTACTTCTTCCTGGGTCAGACAGGACACTTTTAAAGGGGAATTCACTTTTATATTCTGCATTTCATCTGACAGTTTATTTTCCTCAGTGAATACAGTGGAGAAAAAAATATTTAAGAGTTTTGCTTTCTCCTCATCGCTCTCTGCTACTCCCCCCTCACTACTCTGTAAGGGGCCGACACCTTCAGATTTATACTTTTTAGTATTTATATAATTGAAGAACATTTTAGGGTTAGTTTTACTCTCTTTAGCAATTAGTCTTTCAGTCTCTAGTTTAGCTGCTTTTATTTGTCTTTTACAAATTCTATTTTTTTCCTTATAGTTTTTCAATGCTTCCTCGCTCCCCTCCTGATTTAGTGATTTAAATGCTTTCTTTTTGTCATTTATTGCTTTTTTTACAGTTCTATTTATCCACATTGGTTTTTTCTTGTTTCTTATCATTTTATTCCTATACGGTATGTACCTCTCACAATTAGATATTAGGATGCTTTTAAAAATATCCCATTTTGTGGCTGTATTTTTATTTTCAAGCATTTTGTCCCAGTTAGTTAGACCTATGGCCTCTCTTAGATGGCTAAATTTTGCATTTTTGAAGTTTGGTATTTTTGTTCCTCCCTGAAGAAATGCTTTTTTAATGACAATTTAAAGGTTATTATTTTATGGTCACTGTTACCCAGGTGTCCCCCAACCTGCACATCTGTTGTTCTGTCAGGTCTATTGGTTAATACTAAGTCCAGTATGGCCGTCCCTCTAGTTGGGTCCTGAACCAGTTGGGAAAGGTAATTGTCTTTGGTTATTGCCAAGAACCTGTTTCCTTTATGAGATATACAGGTTTCAGTTTCCCAGTCTATATCTGGGTAGTTGAAGTCCCCCATAATAACAACCTCATTCTGATTTGCCGCTTCGTCTATTTCATTTAGAAGTCGATTTTCTGTGGCCTCTGATATATTAGGTGGTTTATAATAAACTCCTATTAGTATTTTATTATTGTTTTTGGCTCCATTTATTTCTACCCACAGTGACTCCACATCTTCATGTTCCTCACTTATATCTTCCCAGATTGTGGGCTTTAGACAGGACTTTATATAAAGGCAGACCCCTCCCCCTCGCCGGTTTTGACGATCCTTTCTAAAAAGATTGTAACCCTGTACATTAACTGCCCAGTCATAGCTATCATCCATCCATGTCTCAGTTATTCCCACTATGTCATAGTCCTCCTCACACATCACTAATTCCAGTTCGCCAATTTTATTAGTTAAGCTTCTGGCATTAGTATACATACACTTAAGAGGTCTATGTATATTTTTTGCCCCGTTTGTCAATTTACTGTTACTTATGAAATGAATATCCGGGGTTCTTGGGTTACTTTGGTTGTTGTTTTGCACAGTCTTCTCCCTACATTCCTTACTAACCCCAGCCCCCACTAACCCCCCACTTTTCCTTCCTATGACCCACTCTCTATCTACACTATCTACCCCCTTATTAGTATGGGCACCCACCCTCCCCCCAGATCCTAGTTTAAAAGCTCCTCCAGCCGTCTAACCATTTTTCCCCCCAGGGCAGTTGCACCCTACCCATTAAAGTGCAGCCCATCCCTACTATAGAGTCTGTAGCCGACAGAGAAGTCGGCCCAGTTCTCCATGAACCCAAACCCTTCCTTCCTGCACCAGCCTCTGAGCCACTTATTTAACTCCCTAATCTCCCGTTGTCTCTCTAGTGACGCTCGTGGCACTGGTAGTATTTCTGAAAACACTACCTTGGAGGTCCTGGACTTTAGCTTCTCACCTAGTTCCCTAAAATCATTTTTAAGGACCTTCCATCTCCCCCTGACTTTGTCATTGGTGCCAACATGTACCATGACCGCCGGGTCTTCCCCAGCCCCACCCAGCAATCTGTCAATCCGGTCCGCAATATGCCGAACCCGAGCACCCGGGAGACAACACACTGTTCGGCATTCATGGACTCGGCGACAGATGACCGTGTCTGTCCTCCTAATAATAGAGTCAAGAAAAACGTATATATTTTCTACACTCCGGCTAGTGTGCAGCACACGACAGAATTTTGCACTGCACTGTATAATATATAACTGAGAGGAAAAACGTATATTTTCTACACTCCGGCTAGTGTGCAGCACACGACAGAATTTTGCACTGCACTGTATAATATATAACTGAGAGGAAAAACGTATATTTTCTACACTCCGGCTAGTATGCAGCACACGACAGAATTTTTTACTGCACTGTAGTATATATGACTGAGAGGAAAAGCTTAGTCTTTAGACAGCGGCTATTGCACCGCAAACCACTCAATTTTTCACTGCACTGTAGGATATATAACTGAGAGGAAAAACGTATATTTTCTACACTCCGGCTAGTGTGCAGCACACGACAGAATTTTGCACTGCACTGTATAATGTATAACTGAGAGGAAAAACATATATTTTCTACACTCCGGCTAGTGTGCAGCACACAACAGAATTTT
Organism: Rhinella marina; assembly: GCA_900303285.1. NCBI lineage: Eukaryota > Metazoa > Chordata > Amphibia > Anura > Bufonidae > Rhinella > Rhinella marina. The sequence goes on from ONZH01022465.1 coordinate 29,893, forward strand.
TCACTGCACTGTAGTATATATGACTGAGAGGAAAATCGTAGTCTTTAGACAGCGGCTATTGGACCGCAAACCACTCAATATTTCACTGCACTGTAGGATATATAACTGAGAGGAAAAACGTATATTTTCTACACTCTGGCTAGTGTGCAGCACACGACAGAATTTTGCACTGCAATGTATGATATATAACTGAGAGGAAAAAACGTATATATTTTCTACACTCCGGCTAGTGTGCAGCACACGACAGAATTTTGCACTGCACTGTATAATATATAACTGAGAGGAAAAACGTATATTTTCTACACTCCGGCTAGTGTGCAGTACACGACAGAATTTTGCACTGCACTGTATAATGTATAACTGAGAGGAAAAACGTATATTTTCTACACTCCGGCTAGTGTGCAGTTCACGACAGAATTTTTCACTGCACTGTAGTATATATGACTGAGAGGAAAAACGTAGTCTTTAGACGGCGGCTATTGCACCGCAAACCACTCAATTTTTCACTGTACTGTAGGATATATAACTGAGAGGAAAACGTATATTTTTCTACACTCCGGCTAGTGTGCAGCACACGACAGAATTTTGCACTGCAATGTATGATATATTACAGAGGAAAAACGTATATTTTCTACACTCCAGCTAGTGTGCAGCACGCGACAGAATTTTGCACTGCACTGTATAATGTATAACTGAGAGGAAAAACTTATATTTTCTACACTCCGGCTAGTGTGCAGCACACGACAGAATTTTTCACTGCACTGTAGTATATATGACTGAGAGGAAAAACGTAGTCTTTAGACGGCGGCTATTGCACCGCAAACCACTCAATTTTTCACTGCACTGTAGGATATATAAAAAAACATATTCCCTAGACTGACGCTACTGTACAGTACACTACATAATTGTTCACTGGACTGTAGTGTATAGAAATGACAGAAAAACGTATTCCCTAGACTGAGGCTACTGTACAGTACACTACATAATTGCTCACTGAACTGTAGTGTATAGAAATGACAGAAAAACGTATTCCCTAGACTGACGCTACTGTACAGTACACTACATAATTGTTCACTGGACTGTAGTGTATAGAAATGACAGAAAAACGTATTCCCTAGACTGCACTACAGATCTCAGCAAGCCAAGGTACAGCAGCAGCAAAAATGAGTACTTTGGGCAATTTATTTTGGGTCTGTGTGGACCACGTGCTGTCCCTTCTGCCACCAGTCACTGTGTACAGTGTGCAGCCAAGATGGCAGTAGCTGCACTACAAGTCACAGCCAGAAGCCTGGAGGAGGCCAAAAAAAGGTGCTTGTAGCCCTTAGAAGGGCTGTTGGGTTCTGTGTGGGTGATTCCTGCCTAACCAACATCTAAATTCAGGCCCTAACACTCTCCCTGACATACAGCAGCTCTATCCCTAATCTCATGAAGACGACGTATGACGCGAGCAGCGCGGGACCAGATTCTTATATTCCCAGGTCATCTGATCTGGCCAGCCAATCCCTGCTATCGACTTGTAGGGGCCCCACGTGATGCTAGGAGGTACCAAAGACTCTCCTGCATGTTGATTGGCTGAAAAAAGGCGCCTAACATGCAGGAAGAGGAAGTTGCCGTTTCCTCGAGGATCGCGATATACTCGTCCGAGTAGCGAACATATGCGAATACCCTAATGCTCGAACGAGCATCAAGCTCGGACGGGCATGTTCGCTCATCTCTAATCATAACCATTGGTTCAGATGATTAAAGCAGATGCACATGGCATTATAAGTCATGATAATGTCATGTGCTCCTGCAAGTCCAGAACGGAGGATCACTCTCACACATTTGCGCTCCTGCAAGTCCAGAGTCTTAGAGGTTTTTTTTTCAGAATCTCAAGCCAGATCTCTCCCCATTAGATCTCAAGCTTGATAAGGCTCATCGAATTCCAAAATTTGTATCTGCCCCAGAATCTGTGCCACGAGATATGCTTGTGATAATCATGTCAAAGACTCCCTTATCATGGCTGCAAGAACACAAGAGAAACATCGAGACCGATAGTTTTTGGTGGCTTTTTACCCTGATTTGTCAATGGCCAGTCGGCCACACTTTTTTCAAGTTTCCCCAGATATTCTGTGATTCATAGGTTAAATACCTCTGGGTTTTTCAAGTGAAGCTCCTGGTTCCAACTCAACACGTGTTTTCCACAATTGAGGATGGCATGACTGCCCTTAAAAGAAGGAGCTTAGGTTCCTCAAAAAATTCCTCGCCTTCTCACTCACCCCAGCAGGTGACCTGGTCTGTGCTCTAATGGCACAACTAATTGATTTACCTTTTGATAGTGAGACATTTCATATGCTGTCTCTTGGTTATGAGCACTCACTAGGAGTACAATTCTTTTTCTCCATTTTCTCCCATCCTCTACTCACTTTGGTGCTAGTTTGTGTACCTGGCCAGGAACAGACTGTCGGATCCAACCTTGCCGGGCGCAAGGCAATGGGGCCACTGGCTTAGTTGTCCATATCAACCAATCAGATTCCACCTTTCATTTTTAACAGCTCCTTTGGAAAGTGAAAAGTGGAGTCTGATTGGTTGCTATGGGCAACTAAGCCAGTTCTACTGTACACCATTTTTATAAATCCCCCCTCTGTGTTCTTTCAGGAGCTGGCTTTGTATGATGACCCTAATTAGAGTTTTTTTTTTTCATTGTTGTATGTTCTACTAAAAATGTGACATAAGCTAGGCGTATGTCCAGAACCCACGTCAACATGTATGTTTTTCTAAAATGCTGCTTAAAATCCGTCCTGTCAAGCAAAATGTTCTTTTAATTGGAGGGGATTTTAATGTATTCCACACTTAGAACCAGATGTCTTATCCTGTAGACAGATAAAACATAGTATAAGTATATTTTCATGCAGACAGGCAGGGCCTCCTCCAGTCATGTGACTCTAAATTAGTGTGATTTCATGGTCTGGCCATGCTCCAATATCTGTTTCTCTTAACGGTTTAATTTTATCCATATCCTTGGAGGCTCAGTGAGTATTGTAATGAAGCAGGTGTTTGCTCCTTTTTCCCAAAAACCTGTTGCAATTTTTTTACAGTTTTTAACTGCATCAATAAGTGTATTCTCCAGCATCAATGTCAACAAATATTTTGTCTGCAGACTATTGTACATTTCTTTTCAAAACAACTGTTGAAAATGTTATTGTAAACATTAAATTTAGCACAACCTACTGTATATAACCTGACATATTGGTCTGCAGCACAGTTGATGTAGTGATCTGTTGGTGCAGTCTGAAAATCTGTATCAGACCACAGAGGCAAGGTTGGGTGGTAGGAGTGGTGGTGACAGAAATTATGTGATCATTGCTGGTGGGGGTCTCTGTGTAGGTATCTCCCATGTCCAACTGCAATCTTTTTTCTTTAAAAAAAAACTATGAAAATTGCTTTACCTTCAAAGAAAAATTGATGTACATTGCCTTTGATTTCCTAGTTCTCACCCACATTATTTAAAATTGTCTTGTCTTCCAAAAAATAGATGAAAATTGTCTTTGTTATTCTTGTCTTTGTTAGCATTGTTTAAAATGATCTTGTTTTAAAAAAAAATGTATGAAAATTTTCTGTGATTTACTTGACTTCAGCTTCATTGTTCAAAATTGTCTTCAAAAAATTGATGAAAATTGTCTATGATTTCCTTGACTTCATTATCATTATTTAAAACTTTTTGTCTTCCTAAGAATCCATTCTCTCCAGTGTGCCTGCATATAGCAAACTATTCCCATGTGCAAGATGCCAATACCACCATTTACTTTGTCCAATTAAAAAGTGTTAAAAATTGTCTTCTATTCATTAAAAAAAGACTTTCCTGTTGTGCTCTCTTGCTTGGCAGAGAATGTTGGGCTCTCCTTGGAATAGTCACAGTGAGACAAAGTGCATGCCACCACTGACACACGGAAAAGCTGTTACATACAAGGACTGTACATGTCTTTCACTGACCACTGGGTCAATGTTTTGCACGACAGCAGTGACACTCCACCACATCAACAAGGGCAGGTCCTTTTTTGACACCTCCATGTTTGTGCCAGTCTGATTTCTACACAAGGTTCCACCCCCTCCCTGCATGTTCATCTCAATAGGATCCTTCCTGTTCTCAACAGAAACAGGGCAGAATGTTGCTTCCAATCCACCTCCTCCTTTCATATGTGTACATTGAAGCATTGCTATGCTGCACAGCAAATCAGTTGCTAATCTGTATCATGCAGCATATTATCTGCTAGATGTTTCCGTGCCAACTACATTTGGGAAAGGTGGTCAGTGACAATAGCAGGAATAGTGTGGCTGTTATATGAGGTAAATAACACATGCTCCCTGCATAGCGCACATTTACACTTTAAAAAAAAAAAAGTATCATGACTTTCAGAAGTGGCTTGCCTTGTCCAGGAGAGTGTCTGTCTTTCAGCCATTTTTATGTGGCTAATAATTCACTCTTGGACTTGCAGCTACAAGCTGGAGTGTCAATAATTACATCATGCACAAGACCACCACAGCAGGGTGCATGTGTCATTTGGAGGTCAGGGAGTGCTTGCTCATCAGGTGGGCGTGTCATATATTCAGGCCCTTTGAAGAGGCCACCAGATTTCTGAGTAAGGACAACAGCAGCATCAGTGATATAATCCCCCTGATATTTACATTATAGCAAACGTTCACAATGATGCAACAAGCTATAACTGCTTGGGACCCACACGGATAAAGTCCCATGGTGGTGGAAGTTGAGGAGGTGTACAACTAGGGAATAAGGCTCAGGATAATTACGACAATGTCACTGGTCACGACCAACCACCACAGTGGGACAGTAGAGCCTGAAAGAACTGGGTCCTTACGTTCCGACAAGCATATCCGTAGCATCAAGCAACATTATGACTACTGAATAGCTATAATTTTAGACCCGCGCTTTCAAAGCAAAATAGGGAAATGTTTTCCTGATACCGGAAGACAATCAAATTTGCTATATCACCAGGACAAGCTCTATACTCAACATGCCGCAGCTATCGCTGAGCAGACACCTGCTGCCCCATGTCTCACCAGAAGGCCCCTTTCTGCTCCCCTCTGAGTCACCGACATCCTGCTGTCTCTGCTACAAGTAGTAATAGCCGCCACAGCCAATTCAGTTTGATGTACACAGTTTGAAATCATACTTGGGCTGTGCTCTTTCTCTGGCACATATTTATTTAACTCACTTATATATTCTGCAGTAATTACCATCATAGTAACTTAGTTTATAAGGCCGAAAAAAGACATCTGTCCATCCATTTCGGCCTGTTATCTTATAAGTTGATCCAGAGGAAGGCAAAAAAACCCTGTGAGGTAGAAGGGGAGAAAATTCCTTCCCAACTCCAATCAGGCAATCAGTATAACTCCCTGGATCAACAACCCCTCTCTAGTAACTATAGCCTGTAATATTATCACCCTCCAGAAATACATCCAGGCCCCTCTTGAACACCCCTAGTGAACTTACCATCCCCACCTCTTCAGGCAGAGAGTTCCATAGTCTCACTGCTCTTACCATAAAGAATCCTCTTCTATGTTTGTGTACTAACCTTCTTTCCTCCAGACGCAGAGGATGTCCCCTCGTCACAGTCACAGTCCTGAGGATAAATAGATCATGGGAGAGATCTCTGTACTGACCTCTGATATATTTATACATAGTTATTAGATCACCCCTCAGTCATCTTTTTTTCTAAAGTGAATAACCCTCATTTTGATAATCTTTCTGGGTACTGTAGTCCACCCATTCCAGTTATTACTTTAGTTGCCCTCCTCTGAACCCTCTCCAACTCTGCTATGTCTGCCTTGTTCACAGGAGCCCAGAACTGTACACAGTACTCCATGTGTGGTCTGACTAGTGATTTGTAAAGTTGCAGGACTATGTTCTCATCACGGGCATCTATGCCTCTTTTGATGCAACCCATTATCTTATTGGCCTTGGCAGCAGCTGTCTGACACTGGTTTCTACAGCTTAGTTTGCTGTTTACTAAAATTCCTAGGTCCTTTTCCATGTTGGTGTTACCCAATGTTTACCATTTAGTATGTACTGGTGACTTGCATTATTCCTTCCCATATGCATAACCTTACATTTGTCAGTGTTAAACCTCATCTGCCACTTCTCTGCCCAAGCCTCCAGTCTATCCAGATCCATCTGTAGCAGTGTACTGTCCTCTTCTGTGTTAATTACTTTACACAGTTTAGTGTCATCTGCAAAAATTGATATTTTACTGTGCAAGCCTTCTACAAGATCATTAATAAATATGACCCAATACTGAACCCTGTAGTACCCCACTAGTGACAGTGACCCAATCTGAGTATGTACCATTAATAACCACCCTCTGTTTTCTATCACTGAGTGAGTTACTTACCCACATACAGACATTTTCTCCCAGACCAAGCATTCTCATTTTATATACTAACCTTTTATGTGGTACAGTGTCAAATGCTTTGGAGAAGTCCAGATATTCAACATCCATTGATTCACCGCGGTCAAGTCTAGAACTGACCTCTTCATAGAAACTGATTAAATTGGTTTGATATGACTGATCCCTCATGAAGCCATGCTGATATGGAATCATTTGCTTATTTTCATTGAGGTACTCCAAGATAGCATCTCTTAGAAAACCTTCAAACAGTTTACCCAAGACAGATGTTAAACTTACCGGCCTATATTTTCCAGGCTCTGTTTTTTGACCCTTTTTGAATATTGGCACCACATTTGCTATGCGACAATACTGTGGAATTATAATAATAACAATCTATACACTGTCAGTATAGAGTCCTTAAATATCAAAAATAAGGGTCTGGCTATGATTTTACTTCATTCTCTTAGGATACGGGGGTGTATGCCATCCGGTCCTGGCGATTTGACTATGTTAATCTTTTTAAGACGTCGCTGTACTTCTTCCTGGGTAAGACAGGGCACTTTTAAAGGGGAAATTACTTTTATATTCTGCATTTCATCTGACAGTTTATTTTCCTCATTAAATACAGTGGAGAAAAAAATATTTAGTACCTTTGCTTTCTCCTCATCGCTATCTGCAATCCCCCCCCCCCCCTTCATTACTCTGTAAGGGGCCGACAGCTTCAGGTTTATACTTTTTACCATTTATATAGTTGAAGAACATTTTAGGGTTAGTTTTACTCTCTTTGGTGATTAATCTCTCAGTCTGTAGTTTGGCTGCTTTTATTTGTCTTTTACATATTTTTTTCCTTATAGTTTTTCAATGCTTCCTCACTCCCCTCCTGTTTTAGTGTTTTAAATGCTTTTATTTGTCACTTTCTGTCCCCAATGGAGCTCACAATCTAAGTCCCTATTAGTATGCCTATGTTGTTTCCTGACCCCATGGACTTCTTGGAAGGCACATTTGAACCATGGCCAGAACTGGTCCAGTTGGCTATTGGTGTACGGTCTTGTCTATCCTCCAGTGTCATCTCAGAGAAGGTATTCAGCAGGGCAAGTTGCGTCATCATTCCCAAGTGGCATAATTTTCCTCCACAAGTGTAGAAAACATTTGAATGTGGAAAAATGAATGAAGCATGGATCCATGAGCATTTTTCACACGCCTCCAGCTGATACCAACTAATAGATCTGCAATTGCGGACGGTGATTATTTATCGCCGGCCAATAATGCCCCTGTCGCTCCCAGCCTGTTCATCATGTTCCATAGTGTACTGCAGCTGCTTCTCCCCCTACTGCCACTCCTACTACCCCTACACAGTCGCACATCTTCTGCCTTTGGTTACATACTGTGCTGCTGCTGCAGCTGCTACTACCCCTGCACAGCCACGCACCTTCTGTCCATCAGATTCTATAGTTTACTGCTGCTGCTCCCATAAAAGAGAGAGAATTTTCACTTGTTCAGAGCAAGCAACTGCTTCTTCTGATACTATCATGTGTCTCTAACCATCTAAGCATCTGCCCCATTAATGCATAATTTTTTGGAACGGTTGTTTAGAATAAGACGTTGTGCCTTCTTTTCATAATGAACAATTTTTGCAATGCATAACAAATCCAACAGTGTCAGTTTCACACATTATAACATTATTATTACTATTTATTATCCTTATTTACTAATGCTGTCTTTGCCTTTGAGAGCGTGATAGAAAAGAAATGTGAAAAAAATGTAAATAAAGAGAAAGAAGGGAGAAAAAAATACTTCACAGTCCATTGGAGCACTTTTGATTTGCACTGAATTTATTTATACCCAAACTGAATTTTCTGACAAATTTGTTAGAATCAGACCCAAATCAAATTTCTTATGGAGAAAAAGAGTCATACGGGAGTTTCTCTCACAGAGCTACAGGCAGTCAAGCTGGGCTTAGCTCTGGCATGTTTTGGGCCTAACCCACCCACAGTGTCAGTGGCATCACCATATCCTGAAGCAGACATGGTCCTGGTTGTTCTTTGATACCAACCTCCTCCTCAACAGGGGTCAATAGGGAGACTCTCTTGACTATCTGCCGTAGTTGGTGTTTTTTGGGGAAAAAAGGCATCCTTCTAGGAAGGAGAAGTGAAGACTGAGAGGATGCCACTGAAAGCTTGGCTCTATGGCAGTGTTGGACTCTGAAGTAACTTCCATGTCATCCTGCTGCAACTGAGAGGAGGAGTGAGACATTCAACCCACAATCTAATCCTCTTTCTCCTCAGCTGAGGAGATTCTAAAAAAAATTAAATTGCAACCGTGCGGAAATGGAATTCACGGAAATGGATGATTAAGCTTTGACGCTCAATTTTACGTTAACACTCACAAGTAGATTGCTGCATTACCCTGAGTAATGCTGTAGTAATCGCAGATTTATATGGTGGTTAATTAAAAGGTGTAGGTGTAGCACCTTCTGGAGTGAATGCGCTCCTATAACCAGGGGAGTAGCATTCATGTGCACTTTTGCCCCACCTATCTAAGAGGCGACCTTGATTAAGGTGGTACATATAGGTGTGTGTGCTCCTCCTCTCATTGGTTGCTGATGCACACAGAGGTAACTAGGAGCAGCACACTATATGTGCAGGGTCTGCGCACCTAAACATAGATGCACAACCGCATAGGAAGGTTTAGCGTAGGACCTGCCTGGACTGAGACCACCGTGGCGCTGGGTAGGTGGGCACAGATGTATTTTGATCAAAATGTATTGGCTAAGAGTCTCAGATTTTATCTATAGAGTGAGGGCTTAGTCCATATATTGTTTGCATCTACTGTTTTAGTGCATTTTTTCAGTGAATCTCTAAATTTAACCTTGTACATCCGCACATTCTACTATCACATGGTGCAGGATGTCTGTATCTGTTTTCCGTAAATATTTTTTGTCTCTGGAAGGTGTAGCACCTTCTGGTGTGAATGCGCTCCTATAACCAGGGGAGTAGCATTCATGTGCACTTTTGCCCCACCTATCTAAGAGGCGACCTTGATTAAGGTGGTACATATAGGTCTGTGTGCTCCTCCTCTCATTGGTTGCTGATGCACACAGAGGTAACTAGGAGCAGCACACTATATGTGCAGGGTCTGCGCACCTAAACATAGATGCACAACCGCATAGGAAGGTTTAGCGTAGGACCTGCCTGGACTGAGACCACCGTGGCGCTGGGTAGGTGGGCACAGATGTATTTTGATCAAAATGTATTGGCTAAGAGTCTCAGATTTTATCTATAGAGTGAGGGCTTAGTCCATATATTGTTTGCATCTACTGTTTTAGTGCATTTTTTCAGTGAATCTCTAATTAAAAGGGTTGTCTCACAAAATTTTTTACACAGTTCAAACCAGCACCTGGATCTGAATTCTTTTGTAATTGCAGATAATTACAAATTAACATAGCTACTTAGTTATTCAATAACATGTGTCTGTATAGCACCACATGCTGTTTATTTTTTTTTATTTCTTTGTTCTTATTTCTTGAAAGACATACTATGATGTCTGATTTTCACTTTTTACATTAGTCATTGGATAACCATTTTAAATTGAACGATCCCCCAAAAGATTTAATTGCAACCGTGTGGAAATGGAATCCAACGAAACAGACAATTGAGGCTTGATGCTCAATTTCAACTTAACACACACAAGTAGATTGCTGCCACACCATGGGTATTGCTGCAGTGATAACATATAAATGTTTCTTAATTAAATTGAAAGCATCTCCAAAAAAAACGTGTAGAAACAGAAAATGTGTAAATGGACGATTCAGGCTTGATGCTCAATTTCAACTTAAAGGGATTGTCCGGGTTCAGAGTTGAACCCGGACATACCCACATTTTCACCCAGGCAGCCCTCTGATTTGCAGGGCAAAGACATTTTATGGAGTTCCGGTGACATACTGGGCTCTAAATAAGGACTGCTAGGTGGAGGCTTCCGACCAGCAGTGAGCCTGGTGACGTCACCAGCACTAATGGACTGGCTTTAGTGTTGCCCTGGCCTGTAAAACAGCTAGGACAGCGCTAAAGCCCGCCCATCAGAGTCGCTGACGTCACCTGGAACACTGCTGGCCGTTTCCCTTCACTTTCCCTGTCAATATTTTGAACTGTCACTGATTGATTTTTCACTGTCCCTGACTCCCTAAGATTGTTTTCCTGGCAGACACTGTAACACACAATCACCCTCATTCAAAGCGCAGCACAGAATGGCATTTTGCTAGGGCACCTCCCTGCCTACAGCAGTACTGATTGGCTCATTCAGGCTGTTAGTCTGGGAGCCAATCGGGTCAAGCCCTCCCCCCACTTCCTCTCTGGGTCATGTGGGAGCCCTTCTTCTTCCTCCCTAGTGCTTTTTTCCTGCTGATATGTGCACTAAAATGGCGCTTAGTGCCTTTTTAATGGAGTTGTCAAAAACAAACCTGGAAATATTTGGGTTTGTCTGCCATCCAAAAAATAGCAAAGTTCAGGCCGAACTAGGTTCGCTCATCCTTATTACGAATGCTTGTATGCAAAAGTTGTTTGGTGCATTCCTGCGGTTTTTGCAATGCAGCATTGCAAGACATGTGTGGTATTAACTCACAGCTCACAGTCTTATAGAGTATATTTTATTTGCTGCTAGACTACGAATTTTAATCTTGTGAATTATCCAATTTTTGCTCATAATCACTGTTCACTGTATGAATGTGGTTTTCTGTATTATTATAAGGGGTGCACCCAGCTCCTGAGTCGAAAATTGGAATGCCCCATCCCCTCCCCTGCCAAATGGCATATTTTCAGTCCAATACCTCCTTCCCATCCCTGCTGTTAAAGACATAGAGTGTCTTGCGAAAGTATTCGGCCCCCTGGAACTTTTCAACCTTTTGCCACATTTCAGGCTTCAAACAAAAAGATATAACATTTTAAATTTTTGGTGAAGAATCAACAACAAGTGGGTCACAATTGTGAAGTGGAACGAAATTTATTGGATCATTTAAACTTTTTTTGTAATAATAAAACTGAAAAGTGGGGTGTGCAAAATTATTCGGCCCCCTTGCATTAATACTTTGTTGCGCCACCTTTTGCTGCGATTACAGCTGCAAGTCGCTTGGGATATGTCTCTATCAGTTTTACACATCTAGAGACTGAATTTCTTGCCCATTCTTCCTTGCAAAACAGCTCGAGCTCTTTGGAGGTTGGCGTTTGTGAACAGCAGGTTTCAGCTCTTTCCAAATACTCTCAATTGGATTCAGGTCTGGACTTTGACTTGGCCATTCTAAGACTTGGATGTTTCTTTTTGAACAATTCCATTGTAGATTTTGCTTTATGTTTGGGATCATTGTCTTGTTGGAAGATAAATCTCCCTCCTAGTCTCAGGTCTTTTGCAGACTCCAACAGGTTTTCATCCAGAATGGTCCTGTATTTGGCTCCATCCATCTTCCCATCAATTTTAACCATCTTTCCTGTCCCTGCTGATGAAAAGCAGGCCCAAACCATGATGCTGCCACCACCATGTTTGACAGTGGTGATGGTGTGTTCAGGGTGATGAGCTGTGTTGCTTTTACGCCAAACATATTGTTTTGCATTGTTTCCAAAAAGTTGGATTTGGGTTTCATCTGACCAGAGCACCTTCTTCCACGTTTGGTGTGTCTACCAGGTGGCTTGTGGCAAACTGTAAACAAGACTTTTTATGGATATCTTTGAGAAATGGCTTTCTTCTTGCCACTCTTCCATAAAGGCCAGATTTGTGAAGTGTTCGACTGATTGTTGTCCTATGGACAGACTCTCCCACCTCAGCTGTAAATCTCTGCAGTTCATCCAGAGTGATCATGGGCCTCTTGGCTGCATCTCTGATCAGTCTTCTCCTTGCTTGAGATAAAAGTTTAGAGGGACGGCCGGGTCTTGGTAGATTTGCAGTGGTCTGATACTCCTTCCATTTCAATATGATCGCTTGCACAGTGCTCCTTGGGATGTTTAAAGCTTGGGAAATCTTTTGGTATCCAAATTCAGCTTTAAACTTCTCCACAACAGTATCACGGACCTGCCTGGTGTGTTCCTTGGTCTTCATGATGCTCTCTGTGCTTTAAACAGAACCCTGAGACTATCACAGAGCAGGTGCATTTATACAGAGACTTGATTACACACAGGTGGATTCTATTTATCTTCATCAGTCATTTAGGACAACATTGGATCATTCAGAGATCCTCAATGAACTTCTGGAGTGAGTTTTCTGAACTAAAAGTAAATGGGCCGAATAATTTTGCACGCCCAACTTTTCAGTTTTATTATTACAAAAAAACTTTAAATGATCCAATAAATTTCATTCCACTTCACAATTGTGACCCACTTTTTGTTGATTCTTCACCAAAAATTTAAAATGTTATATCTTTTTGTTTGAAGCCTGAAATGTGGCAAAATGTTGAAAAGTTCCAGGGGGCCGAATACTTTCGCAAGGCACTGTATGTGAATGGACATTGCATATAGCAGTACTAATCGTATAGGGCAATACTGCACTGCTATATCTAGTAGTAATTTAGGTGTCCTCTTTCCTCATCTTCTTCATTCAGACCAGACAGCCATGATGACTTATTTCAGCTGTATCTCATCTCTGTAGAGTTGGCACACAGACATCTAAGATTACTCACGTTTTTATCATCCTTCCCCTCCTGGTTCTCCCAATATTTCTACCCTGCTGCTCGGTCGGCTGATGCATGAGGCAGGATGCTCATTACCACTCGATTATTAGGTTATACCTTTATACACGGTATGCTGTGAGCTCTCTGAAAATGTACATTTTGGTAACATGGCAGCTGTTTGCCATGCACAGTTTATATTTTTAACACATTTGTGGATGACGACAAAATATTGCATGGCCTCTGTTTCAGTATTTTTAAGACGCCGCATAAAAGAATAACAATGCACAAAATTCTAAAACATATAATCATCTTTATTAGTTCATGATTAAAATACAAAACACATTAAAAAAGATCCATACCCATAATAAAAGAGTGGCAGAACATGTGGAGATAGCTAGCAGTAATATAGTTCAATAGTATAGCTCAGTGGAAACATATTGTACAGACCACAATGGTTAGAACTAATATGGATACCAAAGTGCAAAGTTATGCATTCATAAATAAATACAGACCGCACTTGCTCCCACAGCCCCAACACAGTTTCACACTCAATTCGTGGGGCAAAAGCTCTTGTTGATATATACACTTGTTGTATATATGAGCTTTCCATACCTCGATATATTATGTTTACATTTCTCTTTTCTTTAAACCTCTGCTTGGATGTGAGTTTTTGGTGCATATGTTTGTTTTGATGCTTTGTTTTTTTCTAATTATTTCTGTTTGCCACAAAGTTACATGAGGGTGGACATGGTTGTCAACAGTCCATCAAGGCAACTGCAATCATCAGCAATTATATAGGTTTAGACACCCCTGGCAGCGAAAGGGTTAATCTATAGAATTTCCTTTTTTGTTTTTTGGTGTCTAAACAACATTTTTTTATTACCAGAAAGGAATATCACCGCCAGACAGTCTTGTGTTTTGTCATCATCTGTCACTGGAAAGCTCAAAAAATAGTCTTGCAAAAGCCTTGAACTCTGGGACAGGCTGACAAGGGACTGAATGTTTTGCTGATCTCTGTACATTTAGGACATCTGGGGTGTTTGCTCAGGACTTCTGTAACCATTTTTTTTTGTTTCCTGTATGTGACTAACTTATAGGGGCTTCTACGGTGTTATTTTAAATGCATAATAAAATTTTATCTTGGAAGCATTTTTTAAAATGTTTTATTAAATCTTATAGCGAGTGAGATGAGCCGTTTCCGTTATGAAATTTGTTTGCGATTCGTTTACTGGTAAAAGGTGAATTACGTTATGGATTCTGTTACCACGGACCATAACGCAATTCTATGACGGAATGCATAACGGAATGCCTTTAGAGGCATTCCGTTATTCATTCCATCATATTAGAAGTTTATGGGCTGCAAAACAGATCCGTCCGGTCGTGGTAATGGAATCCATAACGCAATTCACCTTTTACCAGTAAATGAAGCGTGAACGAATTTCAGAATTTCATTTTTTTTACCTATAGTTGTGCAGAACAGTGTGAACGAATGAGACTGCTACACAGGAAATGCGGTATATCTTAAATGCTTCATTCTGATCATACTGTTTAATAAAGATAAGTAAAACATAATCCCACCAGTAGACGCTCAGAGCCAAGCACAGGAAAAACCACCTCAGATTACTGTCTGTTCAGTGGCTGCTAATCCACTTTCGGTGTTGGGTATTTTTAGGTCTAATATTCACTTTTGCATCTCATTTTATTTTGTGATGCATGCAGTTTTATCATTTAACCCCTCAAACTGCTGACATCTGATGTTCTTTAACACACCATGTCTAAATCATCAGATTACGGTTTGTTTTTAGTGGCTTGTAGAAACAAAGGTTGCTATCTTTATATGAATACATACAATGGGCTAAGGCTACTTTCACACTAGCGTTAGCACGGATCCGGCACCTAAAGGGTGCCGACGGATCCGTGCTAACGCTATACATGTGTGGAGCCGGAGCAGCGCTCCGGCCCCACACATGACACACATTAAAACAACACACAGACTACATACAGACATACATACAAACATACAGACATACATACATACTCACATACTCCCGGGACGCCGGCAGAACGTCTTCACGCGCCTCCTGCGCGCAGTGATGACGATTCCCCACAGCGCCCTCTGCTGGGCGCAGTGGGGAAATGTCATCGCAGCGCGCAGGAGGCGCGTGAAGACGTTCTGCCGGCGTCCCGGGAGTATGTGAGTATGTATGTGTATGTATGTCTGTATGTATGTCTGTATGTTTGTTTGTATGTCTGTGTGTATGTATGCCGGATCCGGAATGACCCCCCATTGGAAATCAATGGAGGACAGATCCGGATTACTGGTGTGTCCACACCAAACGGATCCGTCCCCATTGACTTGCATTGGGGGTCATTCCGGATCCGTCTTGGTGCGGATGCCTGGACCGGAGAGCAAACCGCAGCATGCTGCGGTTTGTCCTCCGGTCTGAAGACGGAACGGAATGCTTTCAGTTCAGTTTTGTCCCCATTGACAATGAATGGGGACAAAACTGAAGCGTTTTTTTCCGGTATTGAGCCCCTATAACGGAACTCAATACCGGAATTTAAAAACGCTAGTGTGAAAGTAGCCTAACTGTGCTGGTGGTGTGCTAGTACACCCATTGAGTAACCTACCAAATGTCGCTTGTGCTGTATGTAAAACAACGCATCTCTCTTGGTTGGTTCATTGGTGAAAAGATGCATGATCTTACCTACCTGATGCATTTAAAATTGCTGCACCAACATATTAAAGGGGTTATCCAATACCATAAACTGCCCCCCCATGTGCCGGGCCACTCACAGAGAATATACTTACCCCGATCCCTGCGCCACTCCTGGTCCCCGCACCGCAACTGCTGCTTCTCCCTGTGTGCCGATGAAAACATCCTGTGTCGAGGGGGAGCAGCCAATGGCAGGCGGGGATGGGGACAAGCCTCCCTAGCGTCACCCGATTAGCAGAAGGGGCCCGGCACATGGAGGGCAGTTTATGGTATTGGATATACACTTTAGCATAGTCTGTAAGGCTGAAAAGAGACATACTTCCATCCAATTCAGCATATCATCCTGCAAAGCTGATCAGGAGAAAGGCAAAAAAAAATAAAAAAGCATGAGAACAAAATTATTTCCTGACTTTAAATCAGGCATCAGAATAACTCCCTGGATTAACGATCCATCTCTAGTAGCTATAACCTGTAATATTATTACCCTCCAGAAATACATCCAGGCCCCTCTTGAACTCTTTTAGTGAACTTACCATCACCACCTCCTCAGGCAGAGAGTTGCATAGTCTTACTGCTCTTACCATAAAGAATCCTCTTCTATGTTTGTGTACAAACCTTCTTTCCTCCAGAGGCAGAGGATGTCCCATCGTCACAGTCCTGGGGATAAATAAATGATGGGAGAGATCTCTGTACTGACCTCTGATATATTTATACATAGTTATTAGATCTCCCCTCAGTCGTCTTTTTTCTAAAGTGAATAACCCTAATTTTGATAATCTTTCTGGGTACTGTAGTCCACCCATTCCAGTTATTACTTTAGTTGCCCTCCTCTGAACCCTCTCCAGCTCTGCCTTGCTCACAGGAGCCCAGAACTGTACACAGTACTCCATGTGTGGTCTGACTAGTGATTTGTAAAGTGGCAGGACTATGTTCTCATCATGGTCATCTATGCCACTTTTGATGCAACCCATTATCTTATTGGCCTTAGCAGCAGCTGTCTGACACTGGTTTCTACAGCTTAGTTTGCTGTTCACTAAAATTCCTAGGTCCTTTTCCATGTCAGTGTTACTCAGTGTTTTACCATTTGGTATGTACTGGTGACTTGCATTATTCCTTCCCATGTGCATAACCTTACATTTGTCAGTGTTAAACCTCATCTGCCACTTCTCTGCCCAAGCCTCCAATCTATCCAGATCCATCTGTAACAGTGTAGTATCAGCAAAAAATTATATTTTTACTGTGCAGATAATAAGTATATTGCAGGGAATAGGGCCTAATACTTACCCCTGCTAGTTTGACAGGACCTATCCCTCATAAACTCTGCACTCCGAGCGGTGATTTGTAAGTCACACATGATTTATTCGACAATGTTCCAGCGGTGTATTAACATTTGATCAGATATCTGGATGCCACACAGTAGATGGGAGATGACCCAGGCCCTCTTCCACTGCATCAGGATTTCTTCCACTGCAATAATATTGTCCATTTCTCTGTGTCATATCCTATACCTAAGATTACCAGATGTACCATCTCTCATCTACTGTGCGACATCCAGGTATATGATGAAGGCCTACGGCCGAAACAGTTCATACTTCATTAGAACATTGTTGAATCAATCACGTGTTTTCCATAAGTCAGTAAGTGATCTTTAACATAGGGTTCTCTATGCTGAACCTCATAAGTAAAGTCCATTCTGGGGTTCATTATTGTGTAAGAACCAGGACCCCCAACCCCCGTTTTGTAGGCCAGCCTGGATCTATAGGCAGTTCCTCCACTTTTGTCTGCACTAATTTGTATATGTGAAGCTGTGCTGTATATCAGATTACAGTTCAGCAATAAATGCTGCTTTAATTTAGCAGTGCAGATGAATTTCATGATTTATAAGAGAGTGCTGTCAAGCAGATGGTTAACAGAGATATAATGAAGTCAAATAAAGCCAGGAATGTTTTACTATTTAGCGGAGTAGTAAATGACTGCAGTACCTGTCACGCGAGGTCGGCGTCGTGCTCCCTCTGCACGACATCGCCGGACCTCTCCGCCCCCCTAGAGACGAGCAATAGGGAATTGAAGTGCTGGTCTTGTCAGCCAGCACTTCATGAGTTAATTCTCTGTTTGGGTTTAGCCATGTGGTGCTGATCACACCACATGGCTACTTTGCATATTGTTTGGACAGCTTGCTCCGCCTCAGGTCATGTGATGCTGACCACATCACATGATCCTGGGTGGGCTATTTAAAGATGGCAACTGCCTCACTCAGATGCCTGTGATTAGTTTATACTTTTGATCAGTGCTTGTGCGACCTTGTGTTTTGGATTTGCTATTTGGACTCTGACTTTGGACTTGGACCTCTCTTCTCTTGACCCCTGGTATTTACGCTATCTCCTGTGTTTGACCCGGCTTGCTGACTACTCTATCATTGTGTTTGTTTCGTCTGTGTTTTGTCTCTCCCTGTGTTCCCTTTCCCTCCCTCTGCACTTACCCAGTATAGGGAACGTCCTCGGCCGCCTAGGGCCGTTTGAGGCAAGTAGGTAGGGAAAGAAGGGGGGTTTCAAGTACAGGGCACACCTTCCCTTGTCTCCCCCGTGACAGAATCACAGGCCGTATCATATGGAGCAATTGCGGGTGCTCACGGACCAGGTTCAGGGTATGGCGCAGATGATCCAGGACCTGGCCGAGAGGCTCCTACATCAGGAGCAGCTACAACCTGCACTAGTAGCGGCTCCCTCCACATCTAACCCCATTGTGGAACCTCATGTTAAATTGCCGGATCGGTTTTTGGGGAACCGGAAAACTTTCCGTTCCTTTAAGGAGAGCGTAAAATTGTATTTTCGCTTACGTCCTCACTCCTCGGGTGCCGAGCAGCAGCGGGTAGGAATAATTATTTCCTTGCTGCAAGGTGATCCGCAGGAATGGGCCTTTTCTTTACCGCCTGACTCCCCAAGCTTGCAGTCTGTGGAAGCATTTTTTCAGGCCTTAGGCCTATTATATGAGGAGCCTGACTTGACTTCTGTAGCTGAGACTCAGCTCAGAGACATTCGGCAGGGTAACCGTCCAGTAGAGGATTACTGTGCTGAGTTTAGAAAGTGGTGTGTTTCCTCTGGATGGAATGACCCTGCTTTGAGAAGCCAGTTTAGGGTGGGGCTGTCTGACCATCTTAAGGACTTACTTGTCAGTTACCCTACTCCTGACACCCTAGAGGCGGCCATGACACTAGCCATTAAACTGGATCGTCGAGTGAGGGAGAGACGGAGGGAACGTTCAGATATTCCTCAGGGTGTCGTCCTGCCTGAATCCCCTCTTCTGAGTCCACCTTCTACCAGGGTCCCGGAGGAGTCCATACAGTGGGGAGGAACTTTGAGAGATCAGAGACGCTTGAATGGAACCTGTTTCTACTGCGGTGAGACGAACCACTGGCTCCAGCAATGCCCGAAACTTCTGCCCTCTAGAGAGCTTTCTGCCGGAAGTAAGGTAACCCCAGCGGTGGTAAGGAGGAAAGTATTATTACCTATCTCCATTGCGTACAACCAACTCAGGGGGTCCGGTAAGGCTTTTGTTGATTCTGGTTCTGCCATTAATTTTATTGATTTTGATTTTATACAATCTGTGGGGATTCCGCTAGTTCCTTTAAGGAAGGTGATTGAAATTATCGCACTGGATTCCACTCCATTGAATAATGGGAGAGTGGAGTTTTGTACTCCTGAGGTTGTATTAACTGTAGGAATTACCCATACCGAGACTTGTTCCTTCCTTGTATTAAAGGATTTACCTGCCGACCTTGTTTTAGGTCTACCATGGTTACAGGACCACAACCCTGTGATCAACTGGTCGGTAGGTGAATTGGAAAAATGGGGAATGAATTGTGACAAATGTTGTAAATCAGTATTGCTGTTTGGAGGTACCACTGAGTCTCTTTCCTTGCCCAAGTATATCGGCGATTTTTCGGACGTTTTTTCCATGTCCGAGACTGAGTTCCTCCCTCCTCACCGGCAATATGATTGCGCCATCGACCTTATTGAGGGATCCAAATATCCCAAAGGTCGCATTTATAATCTCTCTACTCCTGAACGTCAGTCCATGAGGGATTATCTCAAGGAGAGTCTGGCCAAGGGTCACATCCGGCCTTCAGTTTCTCCCATGGGGGCAGGTTTTTTCTTTGTTGGTAAAAAGGATGGAGGATTGAGGCCCTGTATCGATTACAGGGAGCTCAATAAAATCACTGTTAAAAACAGATACCCGTTGCCCCTTATTCCTGACTTGCTGAATCAGGTCCAGGGGGCCTGTTGGTTCACCAAGCTGGATTTGAAGGGGGCATACAACCTAATCAGGATTCGTGAGGGGGACGAATGGAAAACTGCTTTTAATACCCCGGAAGGTCATTATGAGTACTTGGTAATGCCTTTTGGGTTAAGTAACGCTCCGGCAATTTTCCAAAACTTTGTCAATGACATTTTTAGACCATTTATTGGGAAATTTGTAATTGTCTATATTGATGACATCCTGATTTTTTCTGCAGACTGGGAAAGTCACGTATCTCACACCAGGCAAGTGCTGGAGGTGTTGCGTGAAAACAAGTTGTTCGTTAAAGGGGAGAAGTGTACCTTTGGTGTTCAGGAAGTGGCCTTTTTGGGATACATTCTCACCCCTTTTTCTTTCAAAATGGACCCAGTTAAAGTACAGGCCATTGTGGATTGGGTGCGACCTTCCTCTTTGAAGGCGCTCCAGCGATTTCTGGGGTTTGCTAATTTTTATCGTAAATTTGTCAAAAATTTTTCTGTGGTAGCCAAACCCATTACGGATTTGACTCGCAAGGGGGCTGATCTGGTCAATTGGCCCCCTGCAGCTATTGAGGCCTTTGAAAGGTTAAAGCAGTGTTTTATGAATGCTCCTGTGTTGGTCCAGCCTGATCAAAGTAAGCCTTTTGTAGTTGAGGTGGATGCGTCTGAGGATGGTGTGGGGGCTGTACTGTCCCAGGGGTCTTCCACCTTAACTAATCTTATGCCATGCGCCTTCTTCTCCCGCAAGTTCTCTCCTGCCGAGAGGAATTATGACATTGGTAATAGGGAGTTACTTGCAATCAAGTGGGCATTTGAGGAATGGCGTC
Organism: Rhinella marina; assembly: GCA_900303285.1. Classification (NCBI taxonomy): domain Eukaryota; kingdom Metazoa; phylum Chordata; class Amphibia; order Anura; family Bufonidae; genus Rhinella; species Rhinella marina. Next base: position 50,746 of record ONZH01022465.1, read on the forward strand.
ATTTTTTAGAAGGGGCAGTTCACCGCATTACGGTCCTCACGGATCATAAGAATTTAATGTTTTTAGAATCGGCTAAGCGATTGAATCCTAGACAGGCGAGGTGGGCTTTATTCTTTACTCGTTTTGATTTTTGTGTTACCTTCAGACCCGGGAGCAAGAACGTTAAGGCCGATGCCTTATCCCGAAGTTTCAAGGCGTATCAGCCTCCTGACGTCCCTCCTGAGCCCATCCTGCCAGCTGATATCATCGTGGCCGCTACCTCATCTGACCTCGCTTCTGAAATCTCGGCAGGACAACATCTTGCTCCCATTGGTACCCCCAATGACAAATTGTTTGTGCCGGCTCATTTGCGATTGCAACTGCTGGGTGAGTGCCATAATTCTGTTTTGTGTGGACATCCTGGCATCAATGCCACCAAGGAGTTGGTCTCTAGGCAGTATTGGTGGCCGTCAATCTCCAGAGATGTTCAGGCTTTTGTAACTGCGTGTAACACTTGTGCCAGGTCCAAGAATACCAAGACACGACCTATGGGTGAGTTACATCCTTTACCCATACCTAGTAGACCTTGGTCACATCTGTCCATGGACTTTATCACGGACTTGCCGTGCTCTGAGGGTAAAACCGTGATATTTGTGGTGGTTGACAGATTCAGCAAAATGTGTCATTTTATTCCTTTGTGTAAATTACCCTCTGCAAAGGTCTTGGCGTCCGTGTTCATGGATAATATTGTCAAACTGCATGGTGTTCCTGAGAATATCGTTTCTGATAGGGGAGTACAGTTTGTGTCTAGGTTCTGGAGGGCGTTCTGTAATAAGATTGGTATCTCTTTGTCCTTTTCATCAGCCTTTCATCCGGAGACCAATGGTCAGACTGAACGTCTTAACCAATCCGTTGAGCAATATCTCAGATGTTATGTTTCTGATAACCAACATGTGTGGGCCAGATTCCTGTCTCTGGCTGAATTTGCAATTAATAATCGTGTTAATTCATCCTCTGGGATGTCGCCGTTTTTTCTGCAATATGGGTTTTCATCCACGCTTTGGCTCCTGTTCCCCATCTGCGTCGGTTGTCCCAGAGGTCAATGATTTTTCTCAAGAACTGTGCACAGTTTGGGCACAGGTTCAGTCGAACCTGGAAAAGGCCCAAGGAGTTCAAAAAGCTAAGGCTGATAGAAAACGTTCTAAGGGTGTGAATTTTAAGGTTGGAGATAAGGTATGGTTATCGACTAAAAATCTCAACATGAGGGTACCATCCTACAAGTTTGCACCTCGCTTCATTGGTCCTTACAGGATCACCAAGGTGATCAATCCGGTTTCTTTTAGGTTATGTTTACCCGACTCCCTTCGTGTTCATAATGTTTTTCATGTGTCTTTGCTCAAACGTTATGTTGCTCCCGTTGGTCCTGAGGAACAGTCTCCTCCTCCGGTTGAGGTAGCAGGACAAATGGAGCATGAGGTTGCCAGAATTGTGGATGTGAGAAGGGTCCGGAATTCCTTCCAGTACCTCGTACATTGGAAGGGGTTCGGTCCTGAGGACAGGTCTTGGGTACCGTTGACCAGGATGCATGCAGACTCGCTCATCCAAAAGTTCCATCTGCAGCATCCCGATAAGCCTGCTCCCGCTGGTAAGGGTCCGGTGGCCCCTCGTGAAGGGGGGGTACTGTCACGCGAGGTCGGCGTCGTGCTCCCTCTGCACGACATCGCCGGACCTCTCCGCCCCCCTAGAGACGAGCAATAGGGAATTGAAGTGCTGGTCTTGTCAGCCAGCACTTCATGAGTTAATTCTCTGTTTGGGTTTAGCCATGTGGTGCTGATCACACCACATGGCTACTTTGCATATTGTTTGGACAGCTTGCTCCGCCTCAGGTCATGTGATGCTGGCCACATCACATGATCCTGGGTGGGCTATTTAAAGATGGCAACTGCCTCACTCAGATGCCTGTGATTAGTTTATACTTTTGATCAGTGCTTGTGCGACCTTGTGTTTTGGATTTGCTATTTGGACTCTGACTTTGGACTTGGACTTGGACCTCTCTTCTCTTGACCCCTGGTATTTACGCTATCTCCTGTGTTTGACCCGGCTTGCTGACTACTCTATCATTGTGTTTGTTCCGTCTGTGTTTTGTCTCTCCCTGTGTTCCCTTTCCCTCCCTCTGCACTTACCCAGTATAGGGAACGTCCTCGTGGTTGTCCGCGGCCGCCTAGGGCCGTTTGAGGCAAGTAGGTAGGGAAAGAAGGGGGGTTTCAAGTACAGGGCACACCTTCCCTTGTCTCCCCCGTGACAGTACCTGCCCTTGATACATCTCATAATATGCCCGAATATGACGTTATGTCTTCCTGCAGAATACATAATGAAATGCGTGGTGTGTATACTCTGCATATAGTGCATAATAAGTTTTACTCATCGGTAATAACCCAACAATCTATCAAAGTGAGCAGAAACTTTATGAGAAAGAACTTCTTTCCTAACATGATCTATAGCTGCTGCGAAACCCAACCTATCACGCCAAGCATTCATTACAGCGCTGGTGTCAGGTGCAGAGATCCAACTGATTTCTGAATGCTTGTATGGAGACAATGTGACATCCCGTAATGACAGCCGCAGACACAGTGATTGAACTTTCATTCACCTCTATCTCAGAAGCGGCAGAAATTCTGATCCATTTCTTAGCAGAATCACTGACGGAAATCTTGATCTTGTCACAATGCATTAATTTAAAATGGGAAAGCTAAAACAAAAATCTAAAACTTGTTTTGAAATAGGTTAGAGCATGCACTATGGCATAAAGGCAATCAGTGGCGTAATACGAGCCTGTCATTTTTGAGTGTTTCCACTAAAAATGCCAAAAATTAAACATAAGTACCTGGGTTTTGTTCTTCTTCTGTCTCAACCATTTCCTAGCTATATCTGTCTCTAGGAAAGCTTGGCGATTTCCAATATTACCATTATAACCATGTCATTGCTCAGCTTTCCCTGACTACTGAGTGACATATCCGTGCCCCCAGATGTCCCTCTTTTGGAGGGACATTTCTGCTTTTTGACCCAAATCCCTCTGTCCCTCTTTGAACTTTAACCCCTTCCTGACTGCCCACTGGGTATATACGTCCTAAACTGCCCATTCCCAGTGTAGATAGTACGTATATAAACGCACTGACCAGCGCTGGAATTAAAGCTCCTGCAATCTAGCAGAAGCAGGTCGGATCCTGGCTGTGAGACACAGCGGGGACCCTGAGGAGTGGTTTATTACCGCTTTTGCCTTCTCCTATGCCGGGAGGATAGTGCTGCATGAGCGCATGGGGGAGAGCAGGAAGTGGCAGAGCTGTAAAAAAAATTACTTTGTAATAAAGATTAGTGGTTAAAAAATGTGAAAAAATCACATTCTAATAAAAAGTTCTAAGTGTCAAGTAAAAAGAAAAATTGCAAAAATGATTTTGGTAGTCAATCAAATAAAAAAGCTACCTGAACATTCAGGCCTTTTTTGATGATTTCATTAATAAGCAAATTTCTAAATCACCTCATTAACAAAAATCTGCCTTCATACTTCCAAGTAATTTGTAGTCCACTGCCTGTTGCTGGACAAGATCTGCCCGAGTATTAGAGACACAGAAGATGGCTGAGAGGAAGTGGGAGTGTGTCAGAGCTAGTTGAGATCCTGAGCCTGATAAAAGAAATGCTTCTACACAGCTTGTGATTTGTAGCTCCTTATCTGTTCTGTGAGCTCTGGAGCCGAAAACAAGCATAGTGGGAAGATAGGTATGTATGAAAGTATGTCATAGCAGTACAGTGCTGGTAAATGGGAGAAACTCCTGCTTCTGAGTGGAATGCATCTAGCTGTGCAGCTAAAAAACAGGCTGCTCTGATCATGCTCTGAGGCATGGAAGTAGTAGTTTTGAAACAGCTGGAGGACCATGAGTATGACAGCCATTAAGGCTGAAGATGTTTTCTAGAGATTAAGGGGTAAGTTTATCTTCTCCCTTTGACAGAAAAGTGCCTTTAAAAAGTCGCAATCTGTGTTTTTGTGACTTTATAAATGCGACTTTTTGGAAAAAGAAACTCACAAGTGCCTATTTTTATGCTACCATTGACACTTTTCCAACAGGCAGCATAGCAAGGGGTGAGAAAGAGGCATGACCAACAGCCAAAACAAAATTATCTTCATTTACACCAGTTATATGATGAAAATAAAGCCAGCAATCTACGGCAACTCTGAGCTGTCGTAGATTTCTGTATAGGCTCACGGACTTCAAGAGGATGCACCTTATTTATGAACAGACTTGCGCCTATCATAAATTAGGTGCATCCTCTGCCAGTGCAGGGGAGCGCAGTAAGCACCAGTCTTGATAAATCTCCCGTTTCGATAGTCAGTTGTTTGCCTCTTGTTAATGGCCTCACAATGTTACAGGCAAACCTACTAAACTGCATGGATGTTACTAATAAGCAAGTGACTGACAATCAGTTCTAACAATCTGTAGAACAACCACAGCTTGCATAGATGATATTAGATGACACCTAATATATTAGCAGAAGGACCCGACTTCGCCCGAGTATATTTAATCTATTTCATTTAATGTTTGTGTGTGTCATTAAAAAATATCGACAGTAACCTCTACAGCACCCCGCCTCCTTAACAGTGACCTCCACAGCCCCCAACCCTTTAACACTGACCCCCTCTACAGTGCCCAGTCTCCTTAAAATAGGACCTGCACAGCAGCCCACCCCCTTAAGTTTGACCTTCACAGCAGCCTGCCTTTTTAACAGTAAGTTCTACAGCACCTCACCCCCTTGACAGTGACCTCCACAGGGGCCCACCCCCTTAACAGTTACCTCTACAACACCCACCCCTTAACACTGACTTACAGTCCACTTAACTAACCTCCACCATTCCTGGCCTCCTTGATAGAGACCTCCACAGCCACTGCCAATTTAACAGTGACCTCCACAGCAGCCTGCCCCTAGGGTGGCCAGAGGTCCGTTTTTAGGCCAGACAGTCCGGCTTTCAGACTCCCTGTCCTCAGTCCAGCGCAGGGCCTGGATGGACACAGGGATGTCCTTTTGAACAGTTCAATCTCAGACAGCAGCACTGTGCAGTCTGAGCATGAGCTGCAGGGAGAAAGTCACCCTCCCTCTCACTCCTGCAACTAACAGAAGATGATTTTTACCTTCATTTTTGCTGATAGGGTCAGGGGCGTGGCTTAGCAGGACCTAGGGGCAGGACTTTTGAGTCCTTTTTTGAGGGTGGCCTGAATTACAGGTTGATGCCATGGTAATTTATGAGGAAACACAGTGGGTAGCAGTGGAAGAAAACATCTTTTATTACTACTGAATGGTAAATATGTTACATTTACATTATATTAGGTAATGCTTGATGATGAATTAGTGTAAAACATAAGTTATATTTATGGTAACTGGAATACCCCTTTAACAGTGTCATCCACAGCGCCCTGCCCCTTTAAAACCGACCTATAGCAGTGGGTTGTTAATGGCTGGGTTGTTATGGAAACCTGGTGTGAAACTGTCTGTATGTGGAGGCTAAAGGCCTGCGAGCTTCTATTGGCTGATATGGGTCATGTGACCAGGCTTCTATTGGCTAATGCATTTTTTGGGAATATCTCAGGAACGGTACATCCTGGAGAGCTGAGACCCGGTCTAAAACCTTCCCGGACACCTGATGTACCTGTGTGCCAAACTTTGTGATTGTAGCTGCGATGGTGCGGATTCCTTTAGCGGACATACATACATACATACATACACACATACATACACTCAGCTTTATATATTAGATTATTTTTAAAGAGTAGAGGAAAAAATGGCTGTAAAAAAGGCTACACCTAGAGAATGCTGCATTTTGAAGTAAAAATTCCATTGATCCACAAAAAAAGCATCAAAACTTAAGAAAACAAAGCTCGGTGTGTGTATATACTATATAAATGTATGAAAAAATGCTAAAATAAACAGTAAAACATGGCTTTTTTTTAAAGGAGTCCGCAGGATAGGTTATCAATATCAGAATGGTGGGAGACCAATACCCCCCGCAAAGCGCTGCCTTCCCTTCTCTGTTTACCTCCTTACTGTCGCAACTGCTAATTCTTTACTGCATAGATGATAGTGGTCACAGTACTAATACATGCAGGAAACCTAGTCCTGAAGCATTTCTCAGAGTAGTCTTTTCCCAAAATGCTGTGTATAGGAATTGCCTATGATGGTGGTCTTCCCTGAATCTCTCTTTTTAATCTCTTTTATATCTCTCTTCCCAAATGACCAAACGACCATTCCTCAATCTCTCTCTGCAATGCCCAGCTGAGGGGTGCAGTCATAAATCGGATGGACAGTCCATTTCAGAAGTGTAGCAGGCAGTAAAGTCTAATGCTAAATGCATGTGTTACCTTTACTAACTCAGTCCAAGCATAGCCATCATGATCCTGAACGATTTCCAATAATTCAATGCTTTTCTGGCAGTTTTCACTCACAGGAATGGTGTTTTCCTGGAGAAGGATCTGTCTTGGCCTACTTGGCAGCAGCACACACCAAACATGTCTTCACTCTACCTTGCTTACTAGCAGACTCCACCACTAACCAGGGGAAAAATGGGACCACCAACTAATACTAAAAGACTGCCAGTTAGCTGTCTCATACCTATACATAGCCTTTTTGGGCTACATAGTATATAGATTATAATCAGTATCTCAGTAAACACTTTAACCACTTTAGCATTGAACCATAGCATTAACTCTTTAGCAGTGAACCTGATATTAACCTTTTAGCATTAAACCACTGGGTCACTACTAGAGATGAGTCTTCAAAGATTCGCTTTGGCGAATATTCGTCAAATTTTTTAAAAGATCCACCTCGGATAAGATTCACTTCGGTCCAAGTTGCGTTAAAAAATATTCATGTTCTGCGAACATTCCTGCGAATACGTACGTATGAGCGTTCAAAGTGCGTACGACGCTTTAGCATATAATTATCTCACGGTTACGTCATATGCACGCATGACGCTAGGCCCACACAAATAATGAACATACAGTAAAAGTACGCTACTTTACTAAATACGTACACATTAGCGTACAAATTATCAGATGCGTACCATTAGTGTACAAATTTTCTGATGTGTACGTAGCGTTAGCGTACAAAGATTTAAGAAGATTCATATGAAGCAAATCTGAAAAGATTCGGATTTGCTTCGGCATAGGAAATAACGAAGATTCGTAACAAATATACAAAGCGGCTAATAAATTCGCGCATCTCTAGTCACTACATATGAAACAAAATACACACAAGTGTTTTTTCCTACTGGCTTTTTTGCTAATAAGGTTTATGTTTTCGTTCTGTTTTGGGTTTTTTTTAGGTATTTTACAACTCCTTCTTTATAGAGAAAAATGCCTTGAAGAAAACACTAGTTGTAAAACACACAGAGGGGTCATTTATCAGGACTAGAATTTCTCTACCAGTCTTCATATTCCCCTATGCTTGCAGGGGATGTGATTAATTTATGACAAGGTACCACAAACTGGTTTAAATGAAGGTAAATGTGCCAGGGGCAATGGCCCTGCCCACACCAAGTCCCTACCACTCCCCTTTTTTGTAAAGTGGAGAGGGTGACATAGAAATATCAATTGCACCTGCATCATTACTTTAGGTGTAATGATGTTTTGAAAAAGTCGCAAACTTGCCCCCTTAGTGCACCCACATTGTAGATTGCCCCATTAGTGCCTAAACACAGTGCCATTCTCCCTTAATGCATCTTTCACAGTAGGCATGACCCATTGGTACATCTATATATAGTAGTTATGCCCCCTTAATATGCCCCTTACAGTAGTGCCGGCCCCTTAGTGCCCCTTTTCAGTAATGAAACCCCTGTAGGATTAATAAAATAAAAAAGTAGTACTCACCTAGTGCTTTTCCTCCCATGAATGCAGTACATCATGCTTTCCCCAACAGCAGGTGTGAAGCAGTGATGTCATCAGGCCTGAGTCTGGCTGCTGACTGTCAACAATTATGGACCCACTGCTACTGTGGGCCCCATAGCAGCCAGTGAATTGGATGCGAAAGGGGTTGACTCCTCTGAGACAATGGAGGCATATTGCTAGGATATGCCCCCATTGTCTGATAGGTGTGGGACCAAAGTGGGGGCTGGAGGACTCTGGTCTGTGCCACCTCCAAATGCTCTCCCCATAGAAGCGAATGGGAGCGCATCGTGCATGACTGGCAACCGCTCTCATTCACTTCTATGGGCCAGTTGGGTCAGTTGGAGGTCAGGGAGTTGGTCACATGACCCAGCTACAATTAGAAGAGAGGGGATAACTCACAAATACAGTCTCTGATAAGAAGATTACATTCACTATAGATTACATCATGCACCTTTCTAACAGGTCAGAGAATAACATTTTTTGCGGGAGTTCTTCTTTAAGTGTTCTTTTATAATGTAATATAAGAGGGAAGGGAGACAAGAAAAGAAACATAGTATGGACAAAATCATCTATTGGTCATGTTATTGATCAGTACAAGGCTGCTCTTGTCTTAATTCCTTTCCCAATTAACTTCTTTACATCGGTTTAAAAAATCAAAGAAGTGTCATAAGCTGCCCTGGAAAAGAGACTAATTGTCCACCACCTTGTCCAGCCACATAGCTCAAACTATACATCTGTAAACAGATATATTCCTGTGCATGACTGTGCAGTGACTAGGGTATACATTTCATCAGCCTGCTATATACCTCACAGTCTATAGATACCGTATTGATCTGTAGATTCTAGTTTTATTTGCGCAAACTGCGTACATTTTTTTTTGGATAGGTCTGAAAATAATTTTACCTGCATATCTATATTGTCTGTTGAATTTCACTGATCTGTAATACACGGTGCAGTGAGTTGGGAAAAAAATTTCATCAGCCTGCTATATACCTCACAGTCTATAGATACCATACTGATCTGTAGATTCCAGTTTTATTTGCGCAAACTGCGTAAATTTTTTTTTTTGGGGTAGGTGTGAAAAATTATTTTACCTGCGTATCTATATTGTCCGTTGAATTTCACTGATCTGTAATACACGGTGCAGTGAGTTGGGAAAAAATGTCATCAGCCTGCTATATACCTCACAGTCTATAGATACCATACTGATCTGTAGATTCCAGTTTTATTTGCGCAAACTGCGTAAATTTTTTTTTGGGATAGGTGTGAAAAATTATTTTACCTGCGTATCTATATTGTCCGTTGAATTTCACTGATCTGTAATACACGGTGCAGTGAGTTGGGAAAAAAATGTCATCAGCCTGCTATATACCTCACAGTCTATAGATACCGTATTGATCTGTAGATTCCAGTTTTATTTGCGCAAACTGCGTAAATTTTTTTTTTGGGATAGGTGTGAAAAATAATTTTACCTGCGTATCTATATTGTCCGTTGAATTTCACTGATCTGTAATACAAGGTGCAGTGAGTTGGGAAAAAAATGTCATCAGCCTGCTATATACCTCACAGTCTATAGATACCGTATTGATCTGCAGATTCCCCCCAAGGAGTCCCCACTGTAACTTGCTTCACTTTCAACTACCTCACCCCCCGACACCTCACATCCCCACTGTCAGCACACTAAGACTGCAAAAGGTCTTGCGAATTGGGGCAGAGAATGTTCTGGGGTAGCACATCAGAGAAGGGGTGACTATGGGGTTCCAGGGAGTACGTGACCACATGCAATCTCCATCCAAAAAGTCATACTGAGGCTCACCACCATGCTTTACACTGCAATCTTATTGAAAGACAGACAATCAGGGGTTCACCGCCAGGTTGTCAGGCAGCATTTTTAAGTGGGTCACCATTACCGTGTCCCTGAAAATTGCCTTGGGGTCATCACCAGACTATTGGCCAGATTTAGAAAAAATGGTGCAATTAGGGAGCCTCAGAGGCATCCCTACATGCTGCCCCTGGTGTTTCCTATCCATTTCCAAGGTGTTTCCATCTTTTTCTGAGGTTTTCACATGTTGGGGCAAACTTGACTGTGCAGAACCTTTGGCCCCTGCAAAAATATTTGGGTCTCCCATAGACTTTAATGGAATTCGTGATTCGGCTCGAACCCACGAATCCCGCGGAAAATTCGGGCCGAATTCTGAATCCCCGAATATTTTAGGATTTGATCAACTCTAATTGTAGCCTTTCATTTTTTTTTCAACACATACTGAAGGGAAATTAGCACGAATGGTATTATTAGAACTTAGTCTTGGCTGAGTCTGCATTAGCTTACTTTCCACCAAATTTATTAAATGTCGTACATTGTTTTTTTTACATTTAGTGCACATTAGAATGTAGTGTGGTGCCCCAACACATTATAGTGCCTTCACGTAGCATTTCTGCCCCCTTAGTGCCCAAACACAGAAGAAAGCCCCTCAGTGCCCTATTATAGTCGTCCTGTGGTCTAAGCGCTCCCACACAATAGTTATGGCCCCTTAGTTCCCAAACACAGTAGAATGCTCCCTTAGTGCCCCCTTGACTGTAGTCCTGCCCCCTGTTGTCTTAATAAAATAAAATAAAAAGCAACACTCACCTAGTCTGCAGATAGTGGCCAGTGGTTAGTAGTAAAGACTCTGCCAGACTGCATGAGTGAGACGGTGATACTCAGAACCTGGTCACCAGCCCTATGACCAGGGAGCCTACCAGACAACTGACCCAATGATTCTGGACCTGCAGTATGCCTTTTCTGTCAACACTAAGCAGCAATCCCCATTCTTCATGGAAGGTGTAGTATACTTACACATGTCAAACTTGTAGCAGAGATGTCTGCGACTGTTCCACTTATCTAAATGGACTTTCACAAATTCATGACTACTGTGGAAACAACCGCATTCAAGTGCATACAACTAAATTTCAGTTGTATACATTTCTATGTATACAGTTAGTTTCCCATACTCCTGAATGGCAATTCTAGCTAAAAGTGTTGTCTGCAATTGACAATCCCCAGTGGGCTTGAAGAGACCCTCAATAATCTAATCACAGGGAGTCCCTCTACCGGGATAAGAAGCAATCAGTCACAATCTATAGGAGTAAGATCCACACTAGTTCCCCACCCTAGGGCAGGGTAAACAATTTATGCCCACACTTATAATAAGTTAAAACATATCCAGTTTATTAAATACACTTATGTACATAAAAGTCACTAACAGTACAGTACACTAGGAGAATAGCCATATGCAGGTACAATAACCTAAAAATGCATTGTGGAGCCACGGGTCCCCCCAAACATGTAGTCCATCCCCACGCTAATCCATGTCAGGACACAGGCAATAGATCCATAGAATAATAATAGTAGACCCCCAGGGTAAGAAGTCACAATTCACATTTAACTATTAACCCCAAGTGGGAATCTGCAAATAGTCCTACTCATAACAGAGGCTATTTACTTAAATAATACAAATACCACAGTCTTACCCATGTCCACACAGAAAACCGGAGGATGGTAAGGGGGAACACCGCTGAAACACACTCGACGCGCGTTTCACCTCTAAGGCTTCGTCAGAGGTGTTCCCTCTTACCATCCTCCGGTTTTCTGTGTGGACATGGGTAAGACTGTGTTATTTGTATTATTTAAGTAAATAGCCTCTGTTATGAGTAGGACTATTTGCAGATTCCCACTTGGGGTTAATATTTAAATGTGAATTGTGACTTCTTACCTTGGGGGTCTACTATTATTATTCTATGGATCTATTGCCTGTGTCCTGACATGGATTAGCGTGGGGATGGACTACATGTTTGGGGGGACCCGTGGCTCCACAATGCATTTTTAGGGTATTGTACCTGCATATGGCAATACCTGTGGAATTGCTGCTGTGAATTTACGTGCAGCAAATCCACAGCGTTTGACACTGTCGGCAAAGTGGATAACATTGTAATGTTAACTAAAGAGATCCCAAACTGGAACCACAGTCAACAAACTCATAAACAGCTACCTGTCATCCTACAGCACTCTGGTTAGTAGAATATATGGTTAACCTTAAGCATTCTCCAGAGTCACTCTCAAGGAAGGATGCTTTTGGCTGACAGGGGCCCAGATTACTTCTGCAGAGTAAGGTGATAGAAAACAGGTGCAAGTTCGCAGGAGCAGACCAAACACATGACCATATGAAAGAAGATAGGATCATCTAACTATTTGTAGTCAAACCCAGGAGCATACAAATATAGCCTAATCAGCAGACAAGAGGCTAATCAGTAGAACAAGCTGAGATCCAAACCTGGAGAGCAAAGGTGCTGCTAACTGTTGTGGCTGTGCTGCGTTTTTGGTGCGGGAAAAAACGACACAAAAAGGAAACGTGTGTGGTTTTGGCAGGAAATGCTTTGCATGATTTTATTTTGTAATTAATATAATTCAGTTTTCCTGTGTTTTCCCTTTGCTGGAAAGAAAACACACCATTAACACAGGTGTGCTGCTGCAAAAACCACATGCGTTATTTGGTGCATTTTTTTTTTCAACACCAAAAACGCTGCACCAGGGCGACATGTGGCAGCACCCTTACAAATGTAGCAAATCAGTAGACAAGAGGTTAATCAGCGGGATTTGCCAAGGTTAGTACACAAAAAGTTAAGAAGTAGATCTTGAGTTCTACTTATGACAAAGAGTGCAGAAACATAAAAAAGATCCAGGACACGATACGCAATCACAGGCAATGAATAGTGTCAGTGCCAGATTTAAATCCCCTGCCTACACCTCTGATTCGATGCTGAGACAGAGCCCTGAATGACTTCTCATTCCAAGTGTCTGATTGACCAAAGAGCCAAGCTTATCAACTGTAAGGTAACAGCTGTGTGACTGATGCACGCACTGCCTTCTGTCTCTGCAACTGCTGCAAGTACTGGTCCTGATATCCCCCACCACCATCACATAGATTTGACCAGCAGAGAAAAAAACACCACAGGATTGTGGTTAGGCAAATTTGTAATGGAGATTTTTTAAAAATCTTATCCACACCCTGTGAAAACAGTCCAACAGTAAATTGACCTGCAGTGCGGACTTCAAATACACAGCAAGTCAATTTAAATGTGTATTTCCACCATCGGCTTCAGCCTTTGCAACATATAGAGTGAAATTTGAAGCAAAATCTGCAATGCAATTTCCTTCCCAATTGGTTGTACTCTTAAAGGTGTAATCCAAAGCCATATGTCGAGTTTACAATGATAATGTAGAAAGCTATTTTCTGAATGTCCTTTCCTTTCTATTGTAAGTATTTTTGTGATCTAGTTCATATTCCCTGGAGGACCAGTGTGACCTGAGGTTTGAGGACACAAATTAGGATCTGTTTCAGTGTTCTAATAAGATGTCAGTTGTCTCTTTCAAACATTTGCATTTTGCTGTAGGATAAAAATAAATGTTAGTGCTGTTGACATTAATCATTAAGAACAAAGATATTTTAGTGTCCACCGTATCCTGGGTTACATAGCAAGCACCCATTCACAAACACAGCAATGTGCCCCCTGGTTTGGCAGGTTAGGATAACCTATTTTTCCAAGTTTAATTGTTTTGTTCCAGTAATTGATTAGTGGACCCCATATTATTTATTTATTTCTGTATTTTTTATGATGATCTTCAGTCATAACAAATGATTACATTTATTGCACAAGATATTATGGAGATATGAAATATGCATATTATTAAATATATATATTATTGGTGTCTGGTGGCATATAACAATCTTTATTGTCCAAAAAATTTTTCAAGCTTTAGTCTACTAAACATGTCCTAACAAGTGGTAAACACATTGCATCAGTGGACATTTCTGTGATGATTAAAAAGAGGCTTCCCCTTATTTTCTCCTGTGTATATATAAAAAATCAGTATTGACTGCCATGATTTGTTTTAATGTGAATTCAAAGATTCGAGAATAAATAGGCTTACACAGGCTAAGTGATAAAAAAAATAGTGTTTTTATATATTTATTTATGTATATATATATATATATATATATAAATATATATATATATATATATATATATATATATATATATAGTAAAGCAGACAAATTACATACAAAATAAATAATAATCACCTAGCAAGCAACACAATAGGAGAGCTCTGGTTGTCATGCTACCTGCATAGCACATGGCCGGTGCCCCATGGTAATACAAGAGAGATTGCAACCTAAAACATCCAACTTGGGTGATGTTCTCATTGGTGCTCAGCTCTTTGTCTTTGTGGAATAAGGGTTAATACCGTTCAGCCACTCCTCCTTAGAATTGTATGCATGTCTTTTGAGGTAACCACTGTAGAATGTAGCCTGGTGGTCATTTAACACAGAACAATGGCTTTGTATATGTTAACTAACTATCCTTTAAGGTGGATTTAGACAAAGCAATAATCAGCCAGATTATCGGGAATGACCATTTGTGCGAATGCTTGTTCCCAATAATCTGGCCATCTAAATGTATCACCAATCACCAGATGAACAAGCAAAACGCTTGCTCATCGGCTGATCCTATCATTCATGCAGGCAAGGAATATAGAAAGGTAATATAATAATTAAAGACAAAGTGCTTGTTCATCAGCACAGGCATCAGGAAGCGGCATACCCAAGCAGTGTGATAGCTCTCAGGGAGGTGCTGGACCGGGTGCTATAAGCGCTTCCAGCTGTATCCAACTCATTGCTGGAGCCACAATACACGGGCACTGGCTGTGTGCACCCCGCATCACGGATACAGACCCATTCAGTTGAATGGATCTGCAATCCGGAAGTTCCTGTGCGGAACGGAGGCACGGAACCCCATGGAAGCACTATGGAGTGCTTCTGTGGGGTTTCTCTCCGTCCCTGTCGCACCGCAAAAAAATAGAACATGTTCTATTTTTTTGCAGTGTGGACGGATCACGGACCCATTCAAGTTGAATGGGTCTGGATCCGTCTGCAAAATCCGCACAGATGTTGCCCGTGTATAGGGGTCCACAAATTGCGGCCCCCAATCCATGGAACGGCCGTCTGCATAAGCCCTTACTCCGTGTGCATTCCGTTTCTGTAAGTCTGTTCCAGAAAAAATAGAACATGTCCTATTATTGTCCGCATCACAGACAAGGATAGGGCTGTTCTATTAGGGGACAGCTGTTCTGTTCTGTTCTGCAAAATACAGAATGCACACGGACATCATCCATATTTTTTGTGGATCTGTGTTTTGCGGACAACAAAAAACATACGTTTGTGTGCATGAGCCCTAAGGCTAGGTTCTCTTCTGTGGTGGAGCTTCTGGCTGGAGCCTCCAACGCAAATGCTAGCTAAAAAGGATGAAATACAGCTGCATGGGCCAGTATTTTGTATGGCAGAATGCCAGCATCTGTACAGGAAACCGACAGAAACCATTATAGTCAGTGGGATCTGTCAGACACCAGTGGTATCCAGCATATAACTGAAAAGTGGAATTTCACTGCAGATGTAAGGGAAGGGGCACTAGTAGCCAAAACTGCCGCAGTATTATACTCATATAATCTAAATCTTGATAAATATGCTACAGAAGAGAACAACGGAGCAGATTTATCATAGACCAGTGGCATACGCCTCACCATAACTTCTGCGCAACATCCGCCAGTCTGGGCACCTATACTCATTTGTGTTAACCCCTGGCTGGCATAGTTTTCAGTGTTCTTTTATACCCCCTTTTCTGGAAACAGGTTTAAAAAGTTGCAAATGTGAAGTTTGAAATTTTTTTCACACCACAAAAGGCAAAATGAAAAATCTACTACATACTACTCATGCACATGAACGTATTTGTTTCCATGTCCGTTCCGTTTATTTGTATTTTTTTTTTTTTGCGCATAGGATGTGAATCGATTCATTTCAATGGGTCTGCAAAAAATGTGGACAGCATACTACGTGCTGTCGGCATTCATATCTCCGTTCCGTAGCCCCGCAAAAAATATAGAGCATGTCCTATTCTTGTCCGTTTTGCGGACAAGCATAGGCATTGTTACAACGGATCTGCAAAAAAACGGATGCAACACAGATGTCACACGGACGTCATCCGTAATTTTTGCAGATGCGTATTTTGCGGACCTCAAAATACATCCGATCAAGTGCATGTAGCCTAAAGATTAGTTTGGGCCATAGAAAGTGAACGCTGTCTTATTCTCTCCTTCGCTGCTACTAACATGTTTCTACTGCTACATCAGCAGCAGATGCAGTGGATTTCTGGGGCCTGTGAGCTTCAGATAGAAGACACTGCTGAAGCAGCATATCCGGGTTTGGAAGGAAATCATTGATCTGTTTAAGAAATGGTTTGTCCCTCTGCCCTCTACTTGAAGCCTGTGGGATATACCTGGATCCAGTTTTGCTGTGCTGGCGGAGTAAATAGCCAGTTGTTGCAGATCTGTTTATTCCATTAATAACGATTCTTCTGCTTTCCATTTTTAAATTAACCCATGCTGAGAAAAACAGGGTGTAAATTCTGACAGAGTAGATATCATTACGGTTGCTATGGTAAATTTTTACAATTTCTTAATGCTTTGAAATAGAAAAAAAACATAATAAAAGAAATCTGTCATAACAGACACTATTTAATGTAGAACTTCCAGAATGTGTACTTAAAAATGTGTACCTATGACATTGGCTGACCTGTTACATGTGCACTTGGCAGCTGAAGACATCTGTGTTGGTCCCATGTTCATATGTGTCCACATTGCTGAGAAAAATGATGTTTTATTATATGCAAATGAGCCTCTAGGAGCAGTGGGGGCGTTACCATTACACCTAGAGCCTGCTCTCTCTGCAATTGCTGCACCCTCTGCACTTTGATTGACAGGGCCAGGCAGTGATGATGTATAAACTGCCTGGGCCTGTCAATCATAGTGCATAGGATGCAGCAGTTGCAGAGAGAGCCGAGCCTGTAAGTGTAAGGGCAACACCCCCGTTGCTCCTAGAGTCTAATTTGCATATATTTAAGCATAGTTTTAAGCAATGTGGGCACATATGAGCATGGAACTGACATAGATATGGTACCTTCAGCTTCCAAATGTACATGCAACAGGTCAACCACTTTCATACAGTAGGTACGAATCTGCTGACAGATGGAGGTCTTTTACTGTACATAAAATGTGAAAATGTATTTTATTAGTGCTTAAAGTTAAAAAGTGACAACACTTAGGCCTCATTTTCTGCGAACAGCACATGTACCCATTGATTTTAATGTGTTTTTTACTGAGTATTATCAGTATTTTTTACTGAGCGTGGGTCAGTGAAAGGATCACAAAGACATGCACTACTTTGCTCCATAATGCGGACCAAACACGCCCATTGACGTCTATGAGTCTGTGAAAATCACATGATTGGTCCGTTTTTCACTAACCACTAAAGGAAATGTTTTGGAAATAATTTTTCAGCCTAGCAGTGTCTGTGGAATATGAATGACACATGGACGCACTGATTTTTCACGGATGAAACACGGATGCATTTTTTCACGGACGTCAACTAGATAACACGACCTCCTGCCAGCCAAGGATAATATAGGTGTCTGCACCAGCGATTCTTTTACCCGTTGAACAGCGTTTCACTTGTTCATCGCGTAATCGGCAGCGCTTTTAAATGGCCCAATATCGCCAATGAGCGTTTGTGAGAACAGTTAGCAATAAACTGCCCGAATATCAGGCAGAGGCCTTAAATCACAGGTCAAGTTATGTGTGGATTCCATTGCGAAAATTTTATGCAGCTTGTTGAGGAGATTTTTTGAAATGAAGTTGATTTTCCAAATGGAAACCCATTGCAAAAAATCCACAGTATTTCCGTTGCATGTAGAGATACCATGAAGAGACAGAACTAAGCTATAGCAAAGTTAATGACTGTTGTCATGGAGAAATAAGAGAGAGGGGCCTTTGCACATCAGAAACCTATGTGGTCCACACCCCCATACATGTATAAAGGGAAAGGGAAACATCAGTCCTCCTTTTAATAAATATAGACACACGTGCAGGGGCGTAGCAAGGCTCATGGGCCCCGGTGCAAGAGTTCAGCTTGGGGCCCCTTCCCTCAGTGCTTTGTGGCAGGGGAGAATATATCCTTCATGCTGCCTCAGGCAAAAATTAAAACGCCACCTCCCCGTCCCATGCCAAATTCTTGACCTAACCCCTTCCCTCCAGCCAGAGGTGTAACTTGACCACCATGCACTTTCTATAATACCTGTGTCTTATGCAGCACAAGGGTCATTGAACCCCCTCAGGCTCCTGGGCCTGGTAGCAGCTGCTACCTCTCCACCATCTCCTGCACTTTGGGAAGCGGATTACCCAAACATCAAATGCAAGGGTGCTAACTTCAAGCAGTGATAAGGCCTCATTCACAAATCCGTGGACCACGATCTGTGAAAACCAGAAGCGCACGGCGTTATAGCAACCAATGATGCAGTGCGCTCGTGCACTCAGCAAGACAGCAGGCTGGGTTTTCACGGACTGTGGTCCACGGATGTGTGAATGAGGCCTAACACTGATGCATTGTAACCCAGATTTATGGCACTTTCTCATTGTCCCAGGGTGTTTGCCCTTGTCACAGTCTTCCATAAGAGGGGTGAGTTACAAGGGCTGTGAGAGAACGAGCAGTGATTTGGACAAACATTCCTATGAATGTTCATGGTCAATTAATTCCCGCTCGTTAGATCTATTCATGTTCAGCAATGATCTGTGACTGCATGGAGCTGAAGGATCAATACTGTGATTGTTCATCCCATACTGTTTCCTTGTTTGTTGGCAGCACATCCATATTTACACAGGGCATTGTGCTGCTGATGAAAGAGGATTTTGTGTGCAGATCTACACAGTTATGGGGAACCTGTGTTCACTGGGCTGATTCTAGTTTTTCTGCTGACTTAGGCAAAAATGTTGCAATCCCCCACTCCCCTGTGCCAAATTCGCAGTCCAGAATAGTTTCCAGAATAGTGCCCCTGTAGTGACTCGCCATAGGCTCCTGTGACCCGCCACCCCTTCAGAGATGGCTCAGCTACCGGCTGAGACAAGATGCCTATTTCGTCTCATGTCAGATGCATCTCTGAGTGTTCGTACGAATGCTCATCCCTGATAATTGTCTGATCCTTGCCCCATATAAAAGGGACTTTACCTCTGAGTCTGTCTGGTGAATGGCTGCAATCTGCTTTGACATCTGTTAGAAAAAGTGAAACAGGTACTTCATAAGTAACGCCTGTCTTTCTGAACACCATATTTCACAATGTACAGTCGTGGGCAAAATTTTTGAGACTGACTCAAATTTTGGTTTTCACAAAGTTTACTGCTTCAGTGTTTCTTAGATTTGTCAGATGTTTCCGTGGTATACTGTAGTACAATTATAAACATTTCAGTTCTTTAACTTTAATTTGCAAATACATCAAGTTTACAAAAAAGGCTCAGGGGGCATTTATGAATTATATGCAGTATTATACGCCGGTTTTAATTCTTCTGCGCTGCCGGTAGATGCGCTAAAGTTACGTAGAGGCCCAGTCCTCCACATAACATTGGCTCTTGCTGCCGATGCTGCCCGTGAGGTTTGCTTTAAACTACTCTAGCTCCCTTGCTGGTGAAGTTTAAGGCCATTTTCCACACCATAAACTGGCGTGGAAAGTGATGAATGAGACGCCCACGCCATACCGCCTTTTTCCACCACTTCGGAAAAGTGGTGTGATCAGGGTAAAGTCACAGATTTTGTCACAAAATAAAACACTGTACTGCTGCTGCTGAGAACACTACCCTGCACAGGTTAAATATAAAAAAGCTGAAGTTGCTCCTAGAATAAGATAATTGTTTTAAAGCTTCTGTAAAAGGCCACTGCTTCTAAATGTTGCAGGATGTTCAGCAATTATTTAAAATAACACCAAACCTGCTGCTATAACTGAAAATGCATATTTTTTTCTTTCAATATTCCCGTATGTGTATAAACACCGGCTAGCATCTGCCCCCAAAAAAGCATACAATTTGGAATGCTGATTAAAAAGCCACTGCATCTTCTGATACCACCCCATGTGTATAAATTTTTGACTTTTTTTTTTATTTAAAAATTAGAAAGCACAAAAAATCCAACAGTGTAGTATATTTTTAAATAGCCTGTTTGTTATCACCGGCTACCATCCATTTACCCCACAGCTATATATGTCACTGTCAATTTGAGATTACTAATGCTGTCTTAGTATCTTGACATTAAAGAGCTTGAAATGGGTTGGATACAGTCCTAGGAGACCACAGAATGTCATAAACTCAAATCTGATGGCTGAACTTAATTTTGAGAAATTCGCTCTATTCGCTGCTGTTACAGCTCTGCTACATTGTACTTGCCCCTATGATAACTTAGACATTTCTGCTACATTGGACTAGCTACTACTATCACTCTGCTACTTTGACCCTGCAACTATTTCTCAATAGTTGCAGGGGGGGTTATTCCCTCTGCTAGCTGACAGCAAATGGCTGGAATTAAATCATGATTCCATATTCCTCATACCAGCCATAGGCTGCGGAGATAGAGGGTGCGTACGTGCTGCCTCACAAGGGAGAGACACACCCATGCAAGCCCTAACAAACAGTACAGGACTCAGGCAGAAAGTAAGCTCTTGCATGGAGCACAGATACAACAGTTAAGCTACCTGCTGCCTTTGCTTGTCAGCACAGAGCATGGCAGCAGGAGGGAAAGAGGAAGCCTGGCGCCCACAGGTAGGGGCAGCAGTGCTGCCACGGACCGCTGGGCTAGCACATGTCCACAGCTTTACATTGTGCTCCAGTCCCTCAACCATACTACACAAGTGTGTCCAACTTTTCCTTGTTTTCTGTCTAAAAGGTATTAGTTGATAACTGCCTTTTAATAAGGTACACGATTAGTATTGCCCTCCTTACACTTTATGTATACACTGTTGATGCACAGAGAAGATGTAGGTAACAGTGAGTGAACTGTACTCTTCACTAATATTGATAAAGTCTCCAACACGTTTATACTAGGAACTAGACAATCTAGTGACCAAAAGTTGTTCAGGCGACTAAACCACCAGGGCCACCAGAGTTTCCAACAGGGATCTTCTCAATTCCCACCTAGGACCAGAATATCATCCTGATGAGTGTTCCACATGGGGGAGCATTCACTTTTGTTCTATCATCCAACAGCAGTGACTGCTCAACACGATCAACATGCATGACAGATGATCACGCCCCCCACTTTTAAATCATGCAGCAGGACGTCTGTCTTGAACTCAGCCAGGTTTGTTATTGGGCGACAGGAGCCCCTGCCGTGTCATTATGTGGGCAGGTCTTGCCAGGTCCGGTGCCACCTAGGTCCGCGTTGAGTGGAGGGTCTCCAAACCAGAGTGGGACTGTCCAGAGGGGTCACCCCTTTCAGGGCAGGTGCTCCACTTTGCAGTTCAGACTAGGCCAAGAAGGACAGATACTGTGTCCTGCTGCCTACTCAAGGGGACCCAAATTGTGATGACCCTCTGCATTTTTGATTATACCAGACCACTGTGTGTTGATGGGAATGGTAAGACCACTCTGAGCGCAGCTGAGTCGACAGCACCACTTTATTTGCTGTGGTTTGTTATTGTTTTGAGCAATATTTTCCCTTTTAATAAATAAGAACATTAAAAGTTAAGCTTTAATATGATTACCCTGGGGTTGCTGGCCCCTTTTTGATTTTTCAGAATACAGCCCCCACCCTGCCCCGAGTTTGAATACAATACTGCTCTCTGAAATTTTGGCTCCTATACAGTACTGACTATTGACAAAGCTACAGTGGAGTCCCCCAAAGCTAGCCACATGGACCAACAGAAACACATGGAAACACCTCTCTGGGTGGGGAGTGAGGTGTTGCACAAAACATCACTACAAGTACATTTCACAAATGCAGTAGGTCATTCTTATCATATGCATGCAGCATGCACACAAGACAACAAATTCACGACAAACATTTTGTGTGTCAGTCACTCAACAGCCACTGTGCTCAAGTTGTTATCCTCCTGCGCGATCACCTCTGCTCTTCTCAGACACATCCCACAGGGGCTCAGATAGAGCCTTCTGCAACTGCTTCATCATTGTTATCTCTCTCAGCAGCCGCTGTGTCCTGGGTAAATTCCTCTGAAGTTCCTCTTTTGTAAAGCCCCTTAGGCAAGGGCTACATGGCGACACTGGTCGCGACCAGGATGGCTGAGCAGTGGTGACCCCATAGAAATTAATGGGATTGCCGTGGTAGTCAGATCACAGATCTGATTTCAGCTGGGAAGTAAGATTAGTCTGAATAAAATTTGGGACATATATGTTCAACTTATTTAGCTTAAATTAAACCAATCAGGTGATGTATGCCTCTCCATCTGAGAGCAGAATATGACAGAAGGAGAGAAGCTGAGCTCTGATATACAGGTTTATGGTTTGGGGTAGGATTCCAGGGTAAAATGCAGAGTAGATCCTGACAGTACTCCTACTGCTAATTTCACACAAGTTTTTCTTCCAGATGCACTCCATTTTGTGAACGGACAGCATCCAGACTGAATACTGAACCATTAATTGCAGTGAGTATGTGCACATGTACATTTTTTTTCACTGATCATCTTTGTGTTCAGGATAACCTATATGAGAAATATTATGTGTTTTTTTATTTTTACAAAAATCATTTGGATGGTTTTTTGGATATAATTTTTTTGAAGTCATTCCATTTATTCTACTTCTTGCCTTGTCTTTTTAAAATACCTCAATTGTTTGGACTTTCAGCTCTTTCTCATAATGGAGAAGTCCCTAGTAAGCCGAGTACGTGTGTGCAGTATTGTAGGCCAAGCGATGGCCCTATGGGTTTCTGGGAAAGATATTCGAATTAGCTTTCCTAAATCGTTCTGATGCCAGCAGATGTTAGACATGATAATTTGCATATATGTTCCCCAGAAATCAAGACGGGTGTTGTCTAGTAGAGATGAGCGAGTAGTGTTCGATCGAGCTGGTATTCGATCGAATACTACGATATTCGGCGTACTCGATTTTGTTCGAGTATAACGGCGATGGCGCACTTAGAATTCGTTTCCCCTCCCACCTTCCCTGGCGCTCTTTTTCCACCAATCACCATGCAGGGGGGGTATGACAGGCACGCTGAGCACGCTGGCAGCGCGAAAACAGCGTCTACATGCATTGGCTGGAAAAACCATGTGACCTCGAATATTAAAAACTCAGCTCTTCCTGCTCGTACGCATATGCTGCGTGAACTTAGTCAGGGACAGAGGCTGGAGAAGGGAGAGACAGATTTTAGCTGTTGGACAGGCAGGAGCGTGATTAAAAGCCCTTATCAGGGCTACTACAGTGGACTTCAGTGATAGCTTACTACAATATAGACTTTACAGAGAACGGCTGCTGTATTCAGGGATAGCTGCTGGAGTAGGGACAGAGAGGCATTAGTGGTGTATTAGGTGCTCTGCTACATACCAAACTATATTTGGCACTACTGCTGTGTACCTTGAAAAATACAATATATAGGCCTTATAACTGGCAACTGTACTGTGCGTTCTCTTGCAAAGTAATTTCTCATAACTGGTGTTCATACACACCGTCTGATCACTTAATACACTGCTGTGTACCTTGAAAAATACAATATATAGGCCTTAACTGGCAACTGTACTGTGCGTTCTCTTGCAAAGTAATTTCTCATAACTGGTGTTCATACACACCGTCTGATCACTTAATACACGGCTGTGTACCTTGAAAAATACAATATATAGGCCTTATAACTGGCAACTGTACTGTGCGTTCTCTTGCAAAGTAATTTCTCATAACTGGTGTTCATACACACCGTCTGATCACTTAATACACTGCTGTGTACCTTGAAAAATACAATATATAGGCCTTAACTGGCAACTGTACTGTGCGTTCTCTTGCAAAGTAATTTCTCATAACTGGTGTTCATACACACCGTCTGATCACTTAATACACTGCTGTGTACCTTGAAAAATACAATATATAGGCCTTAACTGGCAACTGTACTGTGCGTTCTCTTGCAAAGTAATTTCTCATAACTGGTGTTCATACACACCGTCTGATCACTTAATACACTGCTGTGTACCTTGAAAAATACAATATATAGGCCTTAACTGGCAACTGTACTGTGCGTTCTCTTGCAAAGTAATTTCTCATAACTGGTGTTCATACACACCGTCTGATCACTTAATACACGGCTGTGTACCTTGAAAAATACAATATATAGGCCTTATAACTGGCAACTGTACTGTGCGTTCTCTTGCAAAGTAATTTCTCATAACTGGTGTTCATACACACCATCTGATCACTTAATACACGGCTGTGTACCTTGAAAAATACAATATATAGGCCTTATAACTGGCAACTGTACTGTGCGTTCTCTTGCAAAGTAATTTCTCATAACTGGTGTTCATACACACCGTCTGATCACTTAATACACTGCTGTGTACCTTGAAAAATACAATATATAGGCCTTAACTGGCAACTGTACTGTGCGTTCTCTTGCAAAGTAATTTCTCATAACTGGTGTTCATACACACCGTCTGATCACTTAATACACGGCTGTGTACCTTGAAAAATACAATATATAGGCCTTATAACTGGCAACTGTACTGTGCGTTCTCTTGCAAAGTAATTTCTCATAACTGGTGTTCATACACACCGTCTGATCACTTAATACACTGCTGTGTACCTTGAAAAATACAATATATAGGCCTTATAACTGGCAACTGTACTGTGCGTTCTCTTGCAAAGTAATTTCTCATAACTGGTGTTCATACACACCGTCTGATCACTTAATACACTGCTGTGTACCTTGAAAAATACAATATATAGGCCTTAACTGGCAACTGTACTGTGCGTTCTCTTGCAAAGTAATTTCTCATAACTGGTGTTCATACACACCGTCTGATCACTTAATACACGGCTGTGTACCTTGAAAAATACAATATATAGGCCTTATAACTGGCAACTGTACTGTGCGTTCTCTTGCAAAGTAATTTCTCATAACTGGTGTTCATACACACCGTCTGATCACTTAATAAAAGGCCTGTGTACCTTGAAAAATACAATATATAGGCCTTATAACTGGCAACTGTACTGTGCGTTCTCTTGCAAAGTAATTTCTCATAACTGGTGTTCATACACACCGTCTGATCACTTAATACACGGCTGTGTACCTTGAAAAATACAATATATAGGCCTTATAACTGGCAACTGTACTGTGCGTTCTCTTGCAAAGTAATTTCTCATAACTGGTGTTCATACACACCGTCTGATCACTTAATAAAAGGCCTGTGTACCTTGAAAAATACAATATATAGGCCTTATAACTGGCAACTGTACTGTGCGTTCTCTTGCAAAGTAATTTCTCATAACTGGTGTTCATACACACCGTCTGATCACTTAATACACTGCTGTGTACCTTGAAAAATACAATATATAGGCCTTAACTGGCAACTGTACTGTGCGTTCTCTTGCAAAGTAATTTCTCATAACTGGTGTTCATACACACCGTCTGATCACTTAATACACTGCTGTGTACCTTGAAAAATACAATATATAGGCCTTAACTGGCAACTGTACTGTGCGTTCTCTTGCAAAGTAATTTCTCATAACTGGTGTTCATACACACCGTCTGATCACTTAATACACGGCTGTGTACCTTGAAAAATACAATATATAGGCCTTATAACTGGCAACTGTACTGTGCGTTCTCTTGCAAAGTAATTTCTCATAACTGGTGTTCATACACACCGTCTGATCACTTAATACAAGGCTGTGTACCTTGAAAAATACAATATATAGGCCTTATAACTGGCAACTGTACTGTGCGTTCTCTTGCAAAGTAATTTCTCATAACTGGTGTTCATACACACCGTCTGATCACTTAATAAAAGGCCTGTGTACCTTGAAAAATACAATATATAGGCCTTATAACTGGCAACTGTACTGTGCGTTCTCTTGCAAAGTAATTTCTCATAACTGGTGTTCATACACACCGTCTGATCACTTAATACACGGCTGTGTACCTTGAAAAATACAATATATAGGCCTTATAACTGGCAACTGTACTGTGCGTTCTCTTGCAAAGTAATTTCTCATAACTGGTGTTCATACACACCGTCTGATCACTTAATAAAAGGCCTGTGTACCTTGAAAAATACAATATATAGGCCTTATAACTGGCAACTGTACTGTGCGTTCTCTTGCAAAGTAATTTCTCATAACTGGTGTTCATACACACCGTCTGATCACTTAATACACTGCTGTGTACCTTGAAAAATACAATATATAGGCCTTAACTGGCAACTGTACTGTGCGTTCTCTTGCAAAGTAATTTCTCATAACTGGTGTTCATACACACCGTCTGATCACTTAATACACTGCTGTGTACCTTGAAAAATACAATATATAGGCCTTAACTGGCAACTGTACTGTGCGTTCTCTTGCAAAGTAATTTCTCATAACTGGTGTTCATACACACCGTCTGATCACTTAATACACGGCTGTGTACCTTGAAAAATACAATATATAGGCCTTATAACTGGCAACTGTACTGTGCGTTCTCTTGCAAAGTAATTTCTCATAACTGGTGTTCATACACACCGTCTGATCACTTAATAAAGGCCTGTGTACCTTGAAAAATACAATATATAGGCCTTATAACTGGCAACTGTACTGTGCGTTCTCTTGCAAAGTAATTTCTCATAACTGGTGTTCATACACACCGTCTGATCACTTAATACACGGCTGTGTACCTTGAAAAATACAATATATAGGCCTTATAACTGGCAACTGTACTGTGCGTTCTCTTGCAAAGTAATTTCTCATAACTGGTGTTCATACACACCGTCTGATCACTTAATAAAAGGCCTGTGTACCTTGAAAAATACAATATATAGGCCTTATAACTGGCAACTGTACTGTGCGTTCTCTTGCAAAGTAATTTCTCATAACTGGTGTTCATACACACCGTCTGATCACTTAATACACTGCTGTGTACCTTGAAAAATACAATATATAGGCCTTAACTGGCAACTGTACTGTGCGTTCTCTTGCAAAGTAATTTCTCATAACTGGTGTTCATACACACCGTCTGATCACTTAATACACTGCTGTGTACCTTGAAAAATACAATATATAGGCCTTAACTGGCAACTGTACTGTGCGTTCTCTTGCAAAGTAATTTCTCATAACTGGTGTTCATACACACCGTCTGATCACTTAATACACGGCTGTGTACCTTGAAAAATACAATATATAGGCCTTATAACTGGCAACTGTACTGTGCGTTCTCTTGCAAAGTAATTTCTCATAACTGGTGTTCATACACACCGTCTGATCACTTAATAAAAGGCCTGTGTACCTTGAAAAATACAATATATAGGCCTTATAACTGGCAACTGTACTGTGCGTTCTCTTGCAAAGTAATTTCTCATAACTGGTGTTCATACACACCGTCTGATCACTTAATAAAAGGCCTGTGTACCTTGAAAAATACAATATATAGGCCTTATAACTGGCAACTGTACTGTGCGTTCTCTTGCAAAGTAATTTCTCATAACTGGTGTTCATACACACCGTCTGATCACTTAATACACGGCTGTGTACCTTGAAAAATACAATATATAGGCCTTATAACTGGCAACTGTACTGTGCGTTCTCTTGCAAAGTAATTTCTCATAACTGGTGTTCATACACACCGTCTGATCACTTAATACACTGCTGTGTACCTTGAAAAATACAATATATAGGCCTTAACTGGCAACTGTACTGTGCGTTCTCTTGCAAAGTAATTTCTCATAACTGGTGTTCATACACACCGTCTGATCACTTAATACACTGCTGTGTACCTTGAAAAATACAATATATAGGCCTTAACTGGCAACTGTACTGTGCGTTCTCTTGCAAAGTAATTTCTCATAACTGGTGTTCATACACACCGTCTGATCACTTAATACACGGCTGTGTACCTTGAAAAATACAATATATAGGCCTTATAACTGGCAACTGTACTGTGCGTTCTCTTGCAAAGTAATTTCTCATAACTGGTGTTCATACACACCGTCTGATCACTTAGTACACTGCTGTGTACCTTGAAAAATACAATATATAGGCCTTAACTGGCAACTGTACTGTGCGTTCTCTTGCAAACTAATTTCACGGCTGTGAAGGCAAAATATTGTAACCAAAAAAAAATAAAATGCGGAGGGGGGCTAGCGGAATAGGACGTGGACGTGGACGAGGACGGGGGCGCGGAAATGCTGTTGGGGGCCTTGTTGAAGCCAGTGGGGATACAATGTGTGCTGGTGAGGATCAGCCAGGATCCCGCTCATCCAGAATCCCTGCCTTTATGGGACAGTTAAGCAGGGGGCGGGTTACACCGCTGTTGAGGCCTGAGCAGGTTGAACAGGTGGTGCAATGGATAGCCGATAGCGCTTCCACACAGTTGTCCACCAGCCAGTCATCCACACAGTCTCACTCTGACCCTCCTTCCTCCACACCTGGCCAACAGAGTCATCCCACCATTGACCCCTCCCAGGAGCTCTTTTCGGGTCCTTTTTCAGATGTGCCGGAAGAATCCCAGGAGCTAGCAGAGGAATTTGTTTGTAGTGATGCCCAAACACTGGAGTTTTCGCCATCTCCTGCTGATGTGGACCCTGAGCCAGCATCTGTTATCATGAGCGATGATGATGATGAGACGCAGTTGCCATCAAGGGAGGCTGTTGGAATGTCCAGTGGGCAGGAGGAGGAGCAGAGTGAGGAAGTGGAAGAGGAGCTGGTGGATGACGAAATGACCGACCCCACTTGGCCAGGGGTGATGTCCAGCGAGGAAAGCAGTGGAGAGGTGGTGGTCTGCGCAGCACCGAAAAAGGCAGCAAGAGGCAGAGGGATGTCCACAGGCAGAGGGATGTCCACAGGCAGAGGGATGTCCACAGGCAGAGGGATGTCCACAGGCAGAGGGATGGCCACAGGCAGAGGACAGTTCAGACAGAGAAGTGAGGCCACAGCCAGCAGGGCCGAAGCTGTTCCCGGCAGCGGCCAGTCGCGCGAAGCTCCCCCATCGAGGCCTCGTACTTCTGTGGTGTGGAGATATTTTAATGTTTGTGCGGATGACAAACTGAGCGCGGTTTGCACACTCTGCCACTCAAAACTGAGTAGGGGCTCTGAGAAGAGCAATCTGACCACCTCAGGCATGCGGCGTCACTTGGAATTCAAGCACTGGGCTGAGTGGGAGAGAGCAAACGCAATACAAACTGCGCCCGGTCTTGCTGCCACTGCCTCTTCCCCTTTGTTGTGTGCTGCCACTGCGGTCCAGACCTCCAGCCAGGACACCTCCACATCTGCCTCTGCCTCTGCCTCTGCTACTTTGGGGCCTTCTCCTTCAGCCTCCCCTTCCCCCGCCCTTCCCCCGCCTCTTCGCCTGCACCTTCACACTCCTCGTCCCAACAACTGTCCATCTCGCAGGCGTTCGACCGCAGGCGGAAGTACGCCTCGAGTCACCCCCAAGCCCAAGCCTTAAACTGCCACATCTCCAAACTGCTGGCCCTGGAGATGTTGCCGTTTAGGCTTGTGGAGACGCAGGCCTTCCGCGACCTGATGGCGGCTGCCGCACCTCGCTATTCCGTCCCCAGCCGCCACTACTTTTCCCGGAGTGCCGTCCCCGCCCTGCACCAGCACGTGTCGCGTAACATCAGGCGGGCCCTGAGGTACGCAGTCAGCGCAAAGGTCCACTTGACCACCGACTCATGGACAAGCGCTTGCGGCCAGGGACGATACATTTCTTTGACGGCACACTGGGTGAATGTAGTGGAGGCGGGGACGGGGTCGCAAACAGAGACGGCCTACCTACCACCCCCGCCCAAGATTGCCAGCATGGGTTCTGATAAACCCCCCTCCTCCTCCTCCTCCTCCTCCTCCTCCTGTGCCTTAACATCGCCCTCAGCCGCTAGCTGGAAGCGTTGCAGCACTGGCGCGGGGAGACGTCAGCAGGCGGTGCTTAAGCTCATCAGCTTGGGCGACAGGAAGCACAGCGCCCCAGAGGTGAGGGACGCCATACTGCAGCAGACGGAGATGTGGCTGTCGCCGCTGCAGCTAGGACCAGGCATGGTCGTGTGCGATAACGGCCGTAACCTGGTGGCGGCTCTGGAGCTTGCCGAACTCAATCACGTACCATGCCTGGCCCACGTTTTTAATCTGGTAGTCCAAAAATTTCTAAAGACTTACCCCAACCTGGCAGAGCTACTGGTGAAAGTGCGGCGCTTGTGCGCACACTTTCGGAAGTCAACTGTAGCTGCTGCTAGCTTAAAAAAACTCCAGCAACGCCTCCATTTGCCTCAACATCGGCTGTTGTGCGACCTGCCGACTCGCTGGAATTCCACCTATTCCATGTTGGCCAGGGTGTGTGAGCAGCAGAGAGCATTGATGGAGTACCAGATTAATAATCCACGCGTGCCTCCAACTCAGCTCCCTCAGTTTGCCAACCACGAGTGGCCATGGATGGCAGACGTATGCGATGTACTGCGTATCTTTGAGGAGTCCACCAAGAAGGTCAGCAGCGAGGACGCTATAGTGAGCGTAACCATCCCGCTCCTATGCGTCCTTAAAGAATCCCTCATCGCAATAAGGGAGAACGCATTGCACGCAGAGGAGACGGGGGTAGGAGGAGACGCAACGGAGCTACACAGTCAGACCACACTTTTGTCTGCTTCACGGTGGCAGTTGCAGGAGGAGGAGGATGAGGAGGAGGAGGACGACGTGGAGGTGGCTGTGGAAGAGGAGGAGGATGCTGGCGGCGAGGGTAGCAGTCAGGCTGTGCGCGTCCCATTGGTTCAGCGCGGATGGGGCGGAGAGGAGGCGGAAGAGGAAGAGGAGGAAATGGCAAGTGATCCTTCTGGTGGGGGCAGTGACGTCATGCCTATTCAGAGTCTGGCACACATGGCTGACTTCATGCTGGGCTGCTTTTCCCGGGACACACGTGTTGTCCGGATAGTGGAGAACAAACTGTACTGGGTCTTCGCAATCCTGGACCCCCGGTATAAAGATAACGTCTCCTCTTTTATTCCGGTAGAGGAGAGGACGAATCGATTGCTGGAATACCAGAGGGAACTCGTGCAGAACATGATGGAGATTTTCCCACCCACCATCGCTGGCGGCAGAGAGGAGAGGGTCTCCCAGAGTCCCTCAACATCGATCAGGCCCACAGCCACCAGGGGAACACTCTCCAAGGTGTGGGACACGTTCATGGCACCCCCTCGTGCAACTTCCATCACTGCGGGGCCCGCTATCAGCAGGAGGGACAAGTATCGGCGGATGTTGCGGGAGTACCTGGCAGACCGTAACCCTGTCCTCCCCGATCCCTCGGCGTCCTACACTTACTGGGTCTCCAAGTTGGACACGTGGCTGGAACTGTCCCTGTACGCCTTGGAGGTGCTTGCCTGCCCTGCCGCCAGCGTGCTATCAGAAAGGGTGTTCAGCGCTGCCGGGGGCATTATCACCGATAAGCGCAGCCGCCTGTCAACCGACAGTGCCGACAGGCTGACGCTAATCAAAATGAACAGCAAGTGGATTGACCCGGACTTTGCTTCTCCAACCGTGGAAAGCAGCCAAAAGTAAAGTGCCATATGTATGAAGTGCCATTTCCTCCTCCTCCTCCTCCTTAACCGCCGTAGAATTGCTCCGTAAATAAGAACAATTTATATATTTATGGCTCACCTCTTGGGCCTGCGCTAAATGTTTAAGAGGTCTCACCTCTTGGGCCTCCACATAATTTTTAACGGGTCTCCCCTCTTGGGCCACCACATAATTTTTAAGAGGTCTCACCTCTTGGGCCTCCACAAAAGGTTTAACACGTCTCACCTCTTGGGCCTCCACAAAATGTTTAACAGGTCTCACCTCTTGGGCCTCCACATAATTTTTAACGGGTCTCCCCTCTTGGGCCACCACATAATTTTTAAGAGGTCTCACCTCTTGGGCCACCACATAATTTTTAAGAGGTCTCACCTCTTGGGCCTCCACAAAAGGTAAATAAATTATAAATTATAATTTTGGTAACATTCTCATTTTAATGTGTTCAGTCTTTACATACAAAATCTGGTACAAAATAGCATTCTCAGTATTCAAAAAAACAAAACAAGACTTAAAACGTTTTAAGTGGCTGCAGTAGCATCATGAAATCAACTCTCATATACTGAAGGCAACAGCATATACATATAAAAAAAAGGAAAAAAAATAAAAAGAATACTCCTTCCTCTGTAGAAATACTCTGTGCTGCCCTCAATACATTTAAACTGATTTTTCATGATAGTTGCCTTTATAAAATGAGTGTAACCATTTTACATTGCATGCAAATCTGTGGATAACTGCAGCCTTTAAAAGCAACACCTCTTGGGCCTCCACAAAAGGTTTAAGAGGTTAACAGTGGAAAGCAGCCAAAAGTGAAGTGCCATCTGTATGAAGTGCCATTTCCTCCTCCACCTCCTCCTCCTCCTCCTTAACCGCCGTAGAATTGCTCCGTAAATAAGAACAATTTTTTATATTTATGGCTCACCTCTTGGGCCTCCACAAAATGTTTAAGAGGTCTCACCTCTTGGGCCTCCACAAAATCTTTAACAGGTCTCACCTCTTGGGCCTCCACATAATTTTTAACACGTCTCCCCTCTTGGGCCTCCACATAATTTTTAATACGTCTCACCTCTTGGGCCTCCACAAAATCTTTAACACGTCTCACCTCTTGGGCCTCCACAAAATGTTTAACAGGTCTCACCTCTTGGGCCTCCACATAATTTTTAACGGGTCTCCCCTCTTGGGCCACCACATAATTTTTAAGAGGTCTCACCTCTTGGGCCACCACATAATTTTTAAGAGGTCTCACCTCTTGGGCCTCCACAAAAGGTAAATAAATTATAAATTATAATTTTGGTAACATTCTCATTTTAATGTGTTCAGTCTTTACATACAAAATCTGGTACAAAATAGCATTCTCAGTATTCAAAAAAACAAAACAAGACTTAAAACGTTTTAAGTGGCTGCAGTAGCATCATGAAATCAACTCTCATATACTGAAGGCAACAGCATATACATATAAAAAAAAGGAAAAAAAATAAAAAGAATACTCCTTCCTCTGTAGAAATACTCTGTGCTGCCCTCAATACATTTAAACTGATTTTTCATGATAGTTGCCTTTATAAAATGAGTGTAACCATTTTACATTGCATGCAAATCTGTGGATAACTGCAGCCTTTAAAAGCAACACCTCTTGGGCCTCCACAAAAGGTTTAAGAGGTTAACAGTGGAAAGCAGCCAAAAGTGAAGTGCCATCTGTATGAAGTGCCATTTCCTCCTCCACCTCCTCCTCCTCCTCCTTAACCGCCGTAGAATTGCTCCGTAAATAAGAACAATTTTTTATATTTATGGCTCACCTCTTGGGCCTCCACAAAATGTTTAAGAGGTCTCACCTCTTGGGCCTCCACATAATTTTTAAGAGGTCTCACCTCTTGGGCCTCCACATAATTTTTAAGAGGTGTCACCTCTTGGGCCTCCACAAAACGTTTTCGAGGTCTCACCTCTTGGGCCTCCACATAATTTTTAAGAGGTGTCACCTCTTGGGCCTCCACATAATTTTTAAGAGGTGTCACCTCTTGGGCCTCCACATAATTTTTAAGAGGTGTCACCTCTTGGGCCTCCACATAATTTTTAAGAGGTGTCACCTCTTGGGCCTCCACATAATTTTTAAGAGGTGTCACCTCTTGGGCCTCCACAAAACGTTTTCGAGGTCTCACCTCTCGGGCCTCCACATAATTTTTAAGAGGTGTCACCTCTTGGGCCTCCACATAATTTTTAAGAGGTGTCACCTCTTGGGCCTCCACAAAAGGTTTAACACGTCTCACCTCTTGGGCCTCCACATAATTTTTAAGAGGTGTCACCTCTTGGGCCTCCACATAATTTTTAAGAGGTGTCACCTCTTGGGCCTCCACAAAACGTTTTCGAGGTCTCACCTCTCGGGCCTCCACATAATTTTTAAGAGGTGTCACCTCTTGGGCCTCCACATAATTTTTAACACGTCTCACCTCTTTAGCCTCCACACAATTTTTAAGACGTCTCACCTCTTGGGCCTCCACAAAATTTTCCATGAGCCTCTGGCCAGCCCACGGCCTCTTCCTGCCTTTTGCGGTCCTACGCATCCCTCAACATCCCCACTGCTTTACCTGCTAGACATGACACTGGGCCAGGTCGGGTCACTGACATCTCAAGCGCCAACAATTTGGGCATTTTAAGGCTTCTGCATGTGTTTGAGTTGTTTTTACATTTTAAAGAAGACATGTCTGACCACATCTCACACACACACACAATGACAATTAGGGGTGGGGTCTATTTGCTTTCCCCCTTGCCTATGCCATCTGTGGTTGTCATAGGCAACGTGATTTTAAGGGGTGCAGAATTTTATCTTCTTTTTTGTCTAGTTTGGCTTGGGGTCCATGGCAATGTAGAGGAAAGAAGGTTTCCTTGTATGGTCTCACTTTACAGAGAGGTTAGATTGTGTTTGGAGTGTATTGTTGAGAGGCTGTGATAGTGGCGTAATAGTGCGACTTGGGCGCGTTATATGCACCCAGACATGCTTCCCCTGCTGTCCCAGTTGCATTCCAGCAGTGTTGGCATCCTTTTCTGAGGTTCCAGGGTGGACTTGGTGACCTCCAAGTGGTCGAATTGAGATTTCCAAGTGGCGAGCATTTTTTTCCCATAGACTTTAATGGGATTCGATATCCGGTCGAATAGTCGAATTTCGCGGTCTATTCGAATCGAATTTCGAACTTTCGAATATTTCACTACTCGCTCATCTCTATTGTCTAGCCTACAATAGGCATCAAGTATTTCAGATGGTAAACTTCAGCTGGGAATGAGTTTTCTAGTACTATAATGGACAGTAGGATAATGCCATAAAAAAACAACTGCATGAGAACAAGGTTAAGGCTAAAAGAAAATTACTTTTGTAAAGAAGGAAGAAACGTGTGAATTATGAGATTTTCATGGGTAGGTTTTCTTTTACCGTTGTCAACGCAGTGTCTAAGTGCCCTGGTCATAACAGTGTGGTTTGTGGCACCCATCACCTATCAGCCCTCTGCAAATTAAATCATTGTGAAAGGTGGTGCTTCCCATCTCATGAAGTTATGGCATATTGGTAGGTGGTGGAACCCCACAGATCCTGAGAGTGAAGGGAACACCGTAGCGGTGAAACATTGCATCCCTTTCACTGTTTTTCATCTGTAGGTCGGACTCCCATTAATCAGAGAGGGATGGCATATCCTAGTGATATGCCATTACTTTATAAGCTGAGAAAACTCCTTTAATTTCTGTCCATTAATAATGGTTTTATGTTGACTTTCTCCTCTTGAATTTAGAATACAGGTTTTGCTAGCAATTTTATTCAGGATTTTGGTTTGATAGTGCTAATTGTAGACTTCACATATGGTCTTCACGAGTGTGCATGTGTCCCCTACCCTGGCTTGCGGCTCTTGTTTCTTTCCAGAACAGTACTCTGTTCAATCTTTCCATGTGACACAGAAGGGCACTCATGCCGCCTGCTGAACCACTTAATTGAATTACAGCTTAAGATCTAATCTCCCGTGAATTCCCTGCAAACAAACATTTGCTGATATCCATTGTTGGGAGTGTTTTAATTCCTCTAATGGATCATCTCTTCGTCACATGCTACCAACACAGTTGCAGATCTGAAAAAGTTGGCAGCCTTTCTCAGGGGACAGGATAACTGCAAATATGAGTAAAATTTTTAGGTTGGTGGGTTTGGTGGGTCTCAGCTTTAACCCCTGGACCCTGCATTTTTCCATTTTTGAGGTTTGTTTTTTTTTACTCCCTGCTTTTCCCGAAGCCATAACTTATTATTTTTCCGTTTACAAAGCCATATGAGCCATATTTTTTGATTTTGCGGCGCCATGGGGTATCACCTGGAGTACTGTTTACAGTTCTGGGCTCCTGTGAACAAGGCAGACATAGCAGAGCTGGAGAGGGTTCAGAGGAGGGCAATAACTGGAACGGGTGGACTACAATACTCAGAAAGATTATCAAAATTAGGGCTATTTAAAAAGACGACTGAGGGGAGATCTAATAACTATGTAAAGATATATCAGCGGTCAGTACAGAGATCTCTCCGATAATCTATTTATCCCCAGGACTGTGACTGTGACGAGAGGACATCCTCTGTGCCTGGAGGAAAGAAGGTTTGTACACAAACATAGAAGAGGATTCTTTACAGTAAGAGAAGTAAGACTATGGAACTCTCTAAGTTCACTAAAAGAGTTCAAGAGTGGCCTGGATGTATTTCTGGAGGGTAATAATATTACAGGTTATAGTTACTAGAGAGGGGTTGTTGATCCAGGGAGTTATTCTGATTGATTGCAGTCGGGAAGGAATTTTTTTCCCCTAAAGTGAGGAAAATTGGCTTCTACCTCACAGGGTTTTTTTGCCTTCCTCTGGATCAATTTGCAGGATAACAGGCCGAACTGGATGGACAGATGTCTTTTTTCGGCCTTATAAACTATGTTAATATGTTACAATTTAATATTGCATATGACGAAAAAAATTCCAAATGGCGTGGAATTAGTAAGAAAAAAAAAGCAATTCGGCCACAGTTTTATGGGTTTCATTTTTCTGGTGTTCTCTATGGGATACAACTTAATTCTCCGGATCAGTATGATGACAGCAATGCCACATTTTTATTATTTTTCTTGTGTTTGAATACTTAAATAAATAAAACCTTTGGAAAAAACATTTCTTCTTTGCATCAGCAGATTCAGCTGCCACTATCTGGATGAAGGCTCATTTTTGGGAGGCAATCTGTAGTTTTTATTGATACTACTTTGGAGTTTATATGACTGTTTTATTACTTTCTATTCCATTTTATTTAGAGGGGGTGAAGTGAAGTAAAAAACAACGAATCATCCGTTGCACAATACGGAATAAATACATTTACCGTATTTTTCGCTTTATAAGACGCACTTTTTCCCCCCAAACGTAGGGGGAAAATTGCGGTGTGTCTTATAAAGCGAATACAAGTGAGCGCTTCCATTATGGAAGCGCTCACTTGAATGTTTTAGCTGCAGCACCCCCATCAGACCTCAGATCAGCCCACCCAGCCCCATAACAATAAAATAAAAACCTCTCTTACCTGTCCTGCGCCGCGGCTCCGCTACGGGTCCGGAGCTCCTCTGGCTTCCTGGGCCGGCGCTGCACTGTCTTGACTGCGTACAGCGTCAGGACATAGTGCGCGCACTATGAATGACGGCGCAGGACAGGTAAGAGAGGTTTTTATTTTATTGTTATGGGGCTGGGTGGGCTGATCTGAGGTCTGATGCAGGCACAATGGGCTGATCTGAGGTCTGATAGGAGCACACTGGGCTGATCTGAGGTCTGATGGGGGCACAATGGGCTGATCTGAGGTCTGATGGGGCACACTGGGCTGATCTGAGGTCTGATGGGGGCACACTGGGCTGATCTGAGGTCTGATGGGGGCACACAGGGCTGATCTGAGGTCTGATGGGGGCACAATAAGCTGATCTGAGGTCTGATGGGGGCACAATGGGCTGATCTGAGGTCTGATGGGGGCACAATGGGCTGATCTGATGTCTGATGGGGGCAGACTGGGCTGTTCTGAGGTCTGATGGGGGCACACTGGGCTGATCTGAGGTCTGATGGGGGTAGACTGGGCTGATCTGAGGTCTGATGGGGGCACAATGGGCTGATCTGATGTCTGATGGGGGCAGACTGGGCTGTTCTGAGGTCTGATGGGGGCACACTGGGCTGATCTGAGGTCTGATGGGGGTAGACTGGGCTGATCTGAGGTCTGATGGGGGCACACTGGGCTGTTCTGAGGTCTGATGGGGACACACTGGGCTGATCTGAGGTCTGATGGGGGCACACTGGGCTGATCTGAGGTCTGATGGGGGTCTGATGTGATGTCCTGAAATTTATGGGGGGTTTGATATGAGGTCTGATAAAAAATATATTTTTCTCATTTTCCTACTCTAAAATCTGGGGTGCATCTTCTCTTCGGGTGCGTGTTACAAAGCGAAAAATACGGTATGTTTTAATAGTATGGTCGTTTTGGTATGCAGCTATAACTATGATATGTTTTTTTTGTCTCTTTATTTTTAATATCGGGAAAGGGGTTGCTTTGAATTTTTATATTTTTTTTTTACATTTTTTAATGTTTTTTTTTTTCAAGTCCCCATAGGGGACTTAAAGATGCAATCCTCCTATCACTTCTCCCATAGACTGAAGTGAATTACCATTCCAGCTTATGGAATATTCAATATGTGCATTGCTGTAGCAGGTCTCTGAGCATCCAAAGGTCCGAGACTGCCACAGCTACCTAATGGCTCACTCGATCTTGGTGCAGGAGAGAAAGATTGCTCAGATACTATGGTCACAATTGATCACAGCATCTGAGGGGTGAAATTGTCACCGATCATGGACATTGCCCAGCTGTCTGCTGTGTAAAACAGCAGGCACTCAGTGGCTTTTGTTGCCCTTCAGCATCTGAGCGGACTCCATGTTTAAAAACTGAACTTCCGCCGTCCATTTACAGTGGATGTCCTGAAGGGGTTAAAGTCTGGTTCCTGAATGAATGAATTACATTCTTATGTTTTCATGCTGTAGTCTGAATTTTGTGCCCGTGTGCTGCTTACCACAGTATGACTGCTTTAGCTGTTGGTGAACACCAGCTGGAAAATACTTTAATGACTGAATTGTCCACAGTTTCAGAAAAAAAAAAATCTCTACAAGCAGGGTTTTAGAGTCTAAAATGATCTCCGAATGTTTGATACACATTAACCCTTACTCTGCATGTCGCTTGAATTAGCTGATTTTTCTTCTGCTTACAGTGAAACAGAACAATTTGTAAAGTGGAAGGAATAACAATTCTCCTTTTGAAATACTGTACCTTGTTGACATTGAGAATATTCAACCCAGGAAGGAGAGACTCATTTGTCATGCAATGCTTCATGAGGAAAAAGCATCTAGGGGTGTAGGCTCATGGGCCCTGATGCAAGAATTCAGCTTGGGGCCCCCTTCCCTCAGTGCTTTGTGGCCAGGGGTAGGAAAGCACATTGCCTTTGTGCTGCCTGAGGCAAAAATTGAAATGGCATCACCCCCCATGCCAAATTCTCGACCTAAGCCCTTCCCTCCAGCCAGAGGTGTAATGTAATGTAATGTGTGCTGCCTACTTGTGCTTTTCATATATATATATATATATATATATATATATATATACAGTACAGACCAAAAGTTTGGACACACCTTCTCATTCAAAGAGTTTTCTGTATTTTCATGACTATGAAAATTGTTGATTTACACTGAAGGTATCAAAACTATAAATTAACACATGTGGAATTATATACTTAACAAAAAAGTGTGAAACAACTGAAAATATGTCTTATATTCTAGGTTCTTCAAAGTAGCCACCTTTTGCTTTGATTACTGCTTTGCACACTCTTGGCATTCTCTTGATGAGCTTCAAGAGGTAGTCACCTGAAATGGTTTTCACTTCACAGGTGTGCCCTGTCAGGTTTAATAAGTGGGATTTCTTGCCTTATAAATGGGGTTGGGACCATGAGTTGTGTTGGGCAGAAGTCAGGTGGATACACAGCTGATAGTCCTACTGAATAGACTGTTAGAATTTGTATTATGGCAAGAAAAAAGCAGCTAAGTAAAGAAAAACCAGTGGCCATCATTACTTTAAGAAATTAAGGTCAGTCAGTCCGAAAAATTGGGAAAACTTTGAAAGTGTCCCCAAGTGCAGTCGCAAAAACCATCCAGCGCTACAAAGAAACTGTCTCACATGAGGACCGCCCCAGGAAAGGAAGACCAAGAGTCACCTCTGCTGCGGAGGATAAGTTCATCTGAGTCACCAGCCTCAGAAGGTTAACAGCAGCTCAGATTAGAGACCAGGTCAATGCCACACAGAGTTCTAGCAGCAGACACATCTCTACAACAACTGTTAAGAGGAGACCGTGTGCAGCAGGCCTTCATGGTAAAATAGCTGCTAGGAAACCACTGCTAAGGACAGGCAACAAGCAGAAGAGACTTGTTTGGGCTAAAGAACACAAGGAATGGACATTAGACCAGTGGAAATTTGTGCTTTGGTCTGATGAGTCCAAATTTGAGATCTTTGGTTCCAACCGCCGTGTCTTTGTGCGACACAGAAAAGGTGAACGGATGGACTCTACATGCCTGGTTCCCACCGTGAAGCATGGAGGAGGTGTGATGGTGTGGGGGTGCTTTGCTGGTGACACTGTTGGGGATTTATTCAAAATTGAAGGCATACTGAACCAGCATGGCTACCACAGCATCTTGCAGCGGCATGCTATTCCATCCTTTATTTATCAACAGGACAATGACCCCAAACACACTTCCAGGCTGTGTAAGGGCTATTTGACCAAGAAGGAGAGTGATGGGGTGCTACGCCAGATGACCTTGCCTCCACAGTCACCAGACCTGAACCCAATCGAGATGGTTTGGGGTGAGCTGGACCGCAGAGTGAAGGCAAACGGGCCAACAAGTGCTAAGCATCTCTGGGAACTCCTTCAAGACTGTTGGAATACCATTTCAGGTGACTACCTCTTGAAGCTCATCAAGAGAATGCCAAGAGTGTGCAAAACACTAATTAAAGCGAAAGGTGACTACTTTGAAGAACCTAGAATATAAGATATATTTTCAGTTGTTTCACACTTTTTTGTTAAGTATATAATTCCACATGTGTTAATTCATAGTTTTGATGCCTTCAGTGTTAATCTACAATTTTCATAGTCATGAAAATACAGAAAACTCTTTGAATGAGAAGGTGTGTCCAAACTTTTGGTCTGTACTGTATATATATCTGTTCAAGCAACATACATCAAAAATCATCTGAATAGGTATGTATATATATCTGTTCAAGCAACATACATCAAAAATTATCTGCATAGATGTATCTGTATCCGTTCAATTAAATTAGCCCTTTGTTCATCAAAACAATGTAACACACAATATGGAGCGGTTACTTTACCCCTTCCAGGGATTAGGTTGAGTTCAATGCGATCCTCCACTTTGTAGTAGTCCTTGCTCCGATACTGCTCCGTAAGGGGGAATCCCGCTGTTGGTGTTCTGCTCGCTCGGCTTGTTTCTCAGAGCGTGCTTTGTGCAGCGTACCACGCGCACAAAGCACGTACGTACCCCGGGGATTGGGGGGGGGGGCAAACTCTTTAATGTATGTACTTGGTTAATATTAGACAAGCAAATGTGACTGCAACAGTCAAAATTTCTTTTGTATACTATTTCTATACTAATTTATCCACCCAGGTAACAGTTTGAGTCTTGTTGTGTCTGAAATCATTAGGGCAGCACAGCCTCCTAAATAAAGTAGTTGCTCCGTACATTTAGTCCTCCAGGAAGGAGCTAAAATTAAATCCTTTTTTACTACCTGCAACTTAACAAACATTTTGAACCATGGTTGAACCGAGTAATGTACAATATCCACAGGTATCCTCCCGGAGGGATGCTTTTATTGCTAATTTAGCCTGCAACCTGAGCCTACCAAGTGTGACCAAGTTTAGTACATAGGTAAGTAGTGGAAGGGCACTTTAAGTAAATACATTTACGGTGTAACATACATCTTCAACAAGAAATGTAAGTACTCCCCAGCCACTAGATATATTTTAAGTACTGAGGGCAGCATAGGGACACATAAAATTCACTGCTTGACTGTACATTAGGAAATATACCTGGTATGGAACACTGTGTAGAATTTATTTTGTGAAGCAAACCTAACTTTTTTTCACACTCTATAATATC
The DNA here is from genome assembly GCA_900303285.1 of Rhinella marina. Lineage (NCBI taxonomy): Eukaryota > Metazoa > Chordata > Amphibia > Anura > Bufonidae > Rhinella > Rhinella marina. The sequence goes on from ONZH01022465.1 coordinate 92,506, forward strand.
ACATTTGGAAATATTAGTCTGCATGTTATATTTTTATCAATTAGGATAAGAAAGAGATACATACACTGACCAGCCAGAACATTAAAGGGCATCTGTCAGCAGATTTGTACCTATGACACTGTCTAACCTGTTATATGTGCACTTGGCAGCCGAAGACATCCGTGTTGGCCCTATGTTCATATGTGCCTGCATTGCTGAGAAAAATGATGTTTTAATATATGCAAATGAGCTTCTAGGACTAATGACGGCATTGACCTTACACCTAGAGGCTCTGATCTCTCTACAACTGCCGCTCTGTCTACACTTTGATTGATAGGGCCAGGCAGTGAAACCGTGATCACACCCATCTGGCCCTGATTTCTACTAAAGTCATTGAATGTGGAGAGAGTCCGGCAGTTTCAGAGAGAGCAAAGCTTGTAAGTGTAACAGTACCGACCTCGTTGCTCCTAGAGGCTCATTTGCATGTATTGAAACTATATTTTTCTCAGCAATGTGGGCACATATGAAGATGGGACCAACACAGATGTCTTCAGCTGCCAAGCGCCCATGCAACAGGTCAGCCAGTTTCACAGGTACAAATCTGCAGACAGATGCCCTTTAAAACTACCTTCGTAATATTGTGTAGGTCCCCTAGTGCCATGAATAGAGCACTGACTTGTTGAGGCATGCAGTGTTGGACTAGGGTACATAGGACCCACCAGAGGAACTAATTCTGAAGGTCCACCATCCGTTTAAAAAATAAATTCTTATAGTATGTATGTACATGTATACTATATATACAACCACAAACACACACCTATACACACAGTCAAGTCACACCATTATGACACTTCCTATCCACATTGGCAGCACTTAGCTCTCGAAGAAAGTCGTGTGTGGTGAGTTGGCTTTGTAGGTATATAAGGTGTGTGATAGACTGTTGCTATCATGGGTAAAAGTGGTAATTCATCAGAGTTCGGGCCAAGGGTGTATTTCTGAAACTGTACAGTTTGTGAACTATTCACATGCTGCTATGGTGAAAGTGTATTGTGAGTGGACAAATGGTACCATTGTGAAGTAACGTGGAAACTGCTGAGCACCACGTGTCATTGATGTGAAAGGTGAACATCAGTTATGAAGGTGTTTGAGGGTGGACTAACACACTATAGTGGAGCAGCTCAACTCCAAATGGACCAGGGGCTACCAGATGTGCATCTAAAACAACAGTTCAGGGAACCCTACTGAGTATGGAGCTATGAAGCAGACGGATGGTCACTGCACCTCTGCAGTGACCGTCAATAACCGAATTGGTCCACTGCTGATTGGCAACAGGTTGTTTTCTCAGATTGACTCACATTTTCTGCTTCATCCAACATATGGACTTTGGCGTGTCAGGCAAGAACCATCAGAGAACAAATAGCCTGCAACCATTGCTAGAAGAACACAGTCTGGTGGTGGCAGTGTTATGGTCTGGGAAATGTTTTCTTGGGACTCCCTTGGCTCATCCATGTGGAGGGCACTCTCAACCAATTTGGGTATGAATCCATTCTTGCAGATCACATACACCCATACATGCTAATTGTCTTCCCTGGGGACAGATGGCATCTTCCAGTAAGACAATACCACATGTCACACAGCTAGAAATGTCCAACATTGGTTGGAAGAGCATGACCAGGATTCCCAAGTACTACCTTGGCCCCTAATTCCCCAGACTGATAATCTGTGGGACCACCTTAATCGCTGTCTGCTCTACGGATTCCCCCCACCCCCACATACTCTCCAGCAGCTGAGGGATGCACTGCAGTATAGCATGGCTCCAGATAGAAGCATTCCTTCCTGACAACTCGCTGCTTGTTCAGTGGGAATTAAGTGCTGTATATACTTGTAGCGATCACCTCCACAGTATGAGAACGAGCAATCACTCTTCCTCATACAGCTGCAAATGAAAATTTACTTGCCTGCACAAACAACAGTTTCGACAATAAAATGCTCATTCATCGGGTATCAATTCGCCTTTAGACGGACAGATTGTCAGGAACGAGTGTTCGTAGGAACTTCCATCCTTCATAATCTACCCAACAGTCGGGCTGTGTAAATCCTGCATTAGTATTAGCAGTCTATGCATTAACTCCTTCCACAGTACAGTGCAGATATGGTACAATAAGAACGCCAATGAGGGGGGCGTGGCCGGAAGCCGATGCAGACAGACGTGTAGCTGGTGAGCTCCGTCCCATCCAGGCTCCATCCAGCTGAATCTGCACCGAACACTCACCAAAATGGGGAAAAGAAGGATCCAGAGGATGCCTAGAGGGCCCCCTGAGGCTCCGGTGACTCCACAGACCGGAACGCTGGATGCGTTCCTGAATAGACGCACCTCTCCTGAATCCAACATGGCGGCGCGGCGGGACCCGCGTGAACAGGAAGTGGAGATGCCTCCCTCTCTCCCCAACAGGATCCGGCAAGCTTCTCCTCGCTCCAGTGTGGCCCGCAACCTGCCTCACTCCCAGGGAGTACCCCTGGTGGGCACCAGGTATCTAATCCCCATGGGGTGGGATCCCCTCCACCCCACACAAACCCAGGCCTCAGGAGGGAGGGGGAGGTGTCTTGGGCCCAGCTGCCTGCTACAGCCAGCGTGCAGGTCCTACCTGAGGAGGACCCAGCTTTACCCTCCTCTGAAGGGCCCCTGGTGAGCTTTGTGTCCCCTGAAGCTCCAAGGCCGCATGAAGAGGGCCTCCAATGCAGCCACTACTCCTCAAAAGCCCACTAGCAAACTCCTCAATCAGCCTGTCGGCCTTCAGCAACCCTTGCACCTGCCAGACGCCTACCTACTCCACCTCAGGGGACAAATGTTCAGATGGCACTTCAGGTGTCCCCTCCTCTACCTGCTGACATCCTTGGGGACTCAATGGAAGCTGGTACGCCTCGCATTTTGAGATCTCGCTCTCCGTCACACTGTGGTTCATCTTCATCTTTAGAATCGGACTGGTGTGGGCCCCCAGCAGACCCTCCTCCTGACTGGTGGTCTTATATGCAACAACTTCCTACTAAACAGGACTTTCGTGCCCTGATTTCAGAAGTTAAAGATGCTTTTAAGGAAGAGATTTCTGCGATACAGCAGGATGTTCAGAGTGTGGGCGCACGAGTTCATCAGCTTGAGGAGGACCATAACGCCTCCCGGACGGTTATCCGTTCACTTCAACGACAGGCGTCCTCCCATTCTCTCCAGCTGCGCGAACTGCACAACAACGTGGAAGACCTGGACAATAGAGGCCGCCGTCACAACATAAGAGTCCAAGGCATTCCGGAGTCTCAGGGTGAGGAGCACGTTCGGGCCGTACTCCATGCTGTTTTTAACTCCATCCTTGAACGTTCGCCCTCTCACCCTATATTAATGGACAGGGCCCATCGGGCACTTTGCCCGAAGTCGCAACAAGGCCCCCCGAGAGATGTCATATGCTATGTCAATGACTTTACGCTTAAAGAGGACATTATGGCGCGGGCCCATAAAATGCAATACTTGGATTACAATGGAGCTAAGGTGTCCCTGTTTCAGGACCTCTCCTGGATTACCCTCCAGAAGCGACGAGCGTTGAAGCCATTGCTTGATCTCCTCCGACAGCACGCTATCCCATACCGCTGGGGCTTCCCCTTCAGCCTGACGGCGCGTAAAAATGGCACCACAGTGACTCTTAAAAGCCCTGAGGATGTTCCAGACTTCTGCGCCTGGTTGGCAATAACCGCACCGCCGCTACCAGCTTGGGATGTTACCTCTGCCTTGCCACCGATCCCGGCGACTTGGACCACTGTGGGACCCCGTAAACGGAGGAATAGAGTTGCTATCCCAGAGACTGGGGCTAGATCTTCTGAGTGAGAAACCTTGATCCAGGGGACGTAACTATGCTTATATTCAGTTTGTTTGTTCTTAGTTTTTGCCATGCCATTTCGGGGAGTACGCAGACGCACCTTTTCACTGCCTCCTCTGGCCTCTTTCCGTTCTAATAACCATACTGATATGTGAGTGTTTTATTGAATATGCTCTGTTTCTATGGAGTTATGGGGGGGGACTCTTTGGTTGCCTTCGGTTAGTGTCGGGTATCCTCCACTCTCCCGAAAGGAGTTCGAATAGCTCTGCTCAGCTACGACGGCTTAGCTGTTAAGTTGTAGTTCGTTTTCTTTTTTCCCTTTGAACTCCATATGTATATCAATGTCTATATTATGTTTGATACTTTGTATTATTGTCCATTTGTTTCAGCTCTTTATGATTGTATTAATGAGGGTCCCTCTACTGGGAGCCTTTCCTGTCATGTTTCTTTCGTTTGATTTAGGTCTGCTAAGTGTCGGTGGAGCAGCCTGGCAGCTTATGTTTAACTCCCTTTTTGTGCCTCCTTCCACAAAACCCTCATATGCTTTGAACCTTTTTCTCCCTCCAAATGGCTAGAATTATGTCCCTAAATGTCAAGGGCCTTAATTCGAATTTCAAGAGGCGTATAGCCTTGAGAGAATTTCGTCCATCAAAAGCCGATATTATTCTTCTCCAGGAAACCCATCTGACCTCAGAGGGCACGTTTGCCTTTGCAAAGCATTGGCTCCCCCGGGTGTATATGGCCTCTGCTGACTCTAAATCGGTGGGTGTTGCTATTCTCTTATCCAGATCCTGCCCCACTTCAGGTAGATAAAGTTCGCACGGACCCCTTGGGACGTTTTGTAATCCTTCAGGGAGTCCGACCAATACAGCTCTGCTCCCTTTACGCTCCAAATTCCGGTCAGCTTACTTTCCTCTCTTCCCTTCTCTCTACTTCTGCTAGGGGGATGATGCAGCTTATTGGAGGAGACTTCAATGTTCCATACTCCGAATGGGCAGATAGATTATCCACTCCCCTGACGCTGCCTAGTGCCCACGCCTCTCTAGAGGATTTAGAAAACTGGTCCGAAAATACTCCCTGTATGATCTATGGAGGGTCGACAACCCCACGTCCTGACAGTATACCTTTTACTCTGCACCCCATTTAACGCATTCCAGGTTGGATTACTTTTTTGGGAATGTAATGGCCCTAAGGTCTCTATCTGAGGCCACGATAGGTCCGATATCATGGTCAGATCACGCTCCCATTCATGTTCAGCTTCAGCTTTCTGCTGCTTCCCTGAGACAACCTCATTGGCGGCTTAACGACACCCTTTTACATAATCCGACTACCCGTGCCCAATTACCTACCTCTTTGACCCAGTACTTTGCCGAGAATGGCCCAACCGCGCCATCTGGGGGGGTGTTGCAGGAGGCCCACAAGGCTGTGCTGCGGGGGATATGTATTTCCCTCTCCTCTAGATTAAAGAAGGATAGAGAAGCTCAGTACCAATTGTGTACGCGAGAGCTTAAACTGGCAGAACAGGCTTTAGCTTCTCATCCTTCTAGGCGGTTATTGCACCGCATAGTTGAATTGAAAGCTCGCCTTACATCGTTAGCTTCATCCTCAACGGATCAACTGATTCGCTATACTCGACAGCGGTATTTTGCTTTTGGTAATAAACCGCATACGCTGTTGGCTAAGCAACTTAAAGATAGATCCGCGGCCTCCACTCCTCATGCAATTAAGGATCAGCAGGGGATCCTCCAGTACCACCCCAACACGGTCGCAGGGATATTCCACCATTATTATTCTACCCTATACTCTCTCCCTTCTACCCTACCAACAGATGAAGTGAAACGTAATGCCCTCCTGGATGAATTCTTTACGGAATGTCAATTGCCCTCTCTCTCTCCTGCTGCACTGGCCCATTTGAACCAGCCTATTTCGACGGAAGAGATCGCAGACGTTATCTCCGCTCTACCTAAGGGAAAATCACCTGGTCCGGATGGGCTTTCCTACTCTTACTTTAAGACATTTGGGGAGATTCTGGTCCCCCATATGACGGCGCTGTTCAATGGGTTTCTGTAGGGAGAGGAGATTCCTAACACTATGTTAGGCTCGTATGTAACAGTCATTCCTAAACAGGGTAGGGATCCGGCGGAATGTGCTAGTTACCGTCCTATTAGTCTTCTAAACTCTGATTTGAAGATCTATACCAAATTGCTAGCAAATAGACTAAATATGTGGCTCCATCACTTGGTCCACAAAGACCAAGTGGGATTCGTCAGATTTCGCCAGGCAGGTGATAATACCAGGAGGGTGGTCGACTTGGTGGAAGTCGCGAATAGGGGAGGAGTCGAGGCCCTACTGCTCAGTTAGGATGCGGAGAAAGCATTTGATTGCTTAAATTGGGACTTCATGTTCCGATCACTGCACCATTTTGTTTTTAAAGGTCCTTTCTTGACTGCTTTGAGGGGACTCTACTCCTCCCCTTCGACGATTGTTCGCCTCCCTCATACCCACTCTCCGCCTCTCTCGATTCACAATGGAACGCGACAGGGGTGCCTGCTGTCACCCCTTCTGTATGTCCTTAGTATTGAACCGTTAGCAGCACTTATACGCAATACTCCGGACATACAGGGAATTCTGGTGCGAGACAAATCGTTTTCTATTTCCCTTTTCGCAGATGATGTCTTACTTACTCTGACCCTTTTATCTCACTCCCGAATCTCCATTCTGTCTTGGACAGATATAGCAGATTGTCCGGCTATAAGATAAATGCCTCAAAATCTGAAGCCCTCCCTATTAATACTGGCCCTGAGAGGCTTGCTTTACTGCAGAGGGAATTTCAATCCATCAAATATCTGGGCATTAATATCACCCCCGTTATTCTGACTTATATAAAGCTAACTTCCCACTGATAATCAAAGAAGTCCATTCTCTATTGACGAAATGGAAGTCTCTTCCAATCTCATTGCTTGGTCGGATAGCGGCTATCAAGATGTCCATTCTCCCTAAATTCCTGTACCTCTTCGAGACCCTTCCAGTGGGGGTGCCAGCGACAGTTCTTCGCTCTATACAATCCTGTTTCGTGAGGTTCATCTGGAATTACAAGAGACACAGGATCTCCATGCGGACCATGATGGCACCTGTAACCTGGGGAGGTTTAGCCCTACCTAATATTCATTATTATTACTTGGCTGCCCACCTGAGACAGATAACGTCCTAGTCAACGTTTCACTCCTATAATAGGTGGACAGAGATAGAGAGGCTGTGGCTGGCACCTGCCCATTTAGGAACTCTGATATGGGGCATACCTATAGCAATACCCTCTTCTGCTCTTCTTGGCCCAATACTTTTCACTAGGGAAATATGGCTTAAAAATAGAATAAAATATAATCTGGCCGCGTTACAATCCCCTCTCTCTTTTTCTATATACTCCTCTTCTTCCGGGAAGTTGTGAAGCCGGAATGGTGAGGCCTTGGTCGGGAGCTGGGCTGTATCGCTTGATTGACTTGAGGGACCCATTAACGGGGAAGACCTACACTTTCCAGGATCTTCAGGATAAGTACGCTCTACCCGCATCTCTGATGTTTCAGTTTTGTAAGGTGATGAGTTACTGTAGGGAGGTACTGGGTTCCCTAACGATCCCTTTCTTGTCTCCATTTGAGCGATTATGTACTCGTACTCCAACCTCTAAGGGCCTGATCACTGAAATATACCAAATACTTATGTCTTTTGACTATCCGGCTGGTTTCAAACACTCATATATGTTGAAGTGGGAGGAGTGGTTACAGAGGGAGCTCCCAGCAGAGACGTGGCAGACTATATGGCGGAGGGCCCACATTAGCTCGTCCTCAGTTACATATAAGGAGAATCAATTGAAACTCCTGATGTTTTGGTACCACACTCAGGCACAATTGCATGCCATGAATCCGAATGTTCCGGATCTTTGTTGGAGATGCTCCTCATCACAGGCCTCTCAGTTTCATATATTCTGGTCCTGCCCAATTTTGAATCCCTTTTGGAGTACTGTGAGACACATGATAAGAATTATTTTAAAGATTTCCCTACCTAATGACCCACTTACTTTACTGCTGAATATGCCGCCATCTTCTTTACGGGGTGGGGGAGCCAGGCTGCTCCTCCTTCATATATTAACTGCGGCGAAATGTTTGTTTGCCCTGTTTTGGAAGAGATCTTCTCCACCTACGCTTTCTGACCTGATGGCTCGGGTACGGATGATTAGAGCTATGGAATATTCAGTGGCTCTGCAGCGTAACAATGTGACTAGATTCACGAAATACTGGCACCCTTGGGACTCTCGTGAACACTTACTAGACACCATATCATGAAGAGACTTATGGTTTGGTTGCAATGATCTTTATTGTCTTCAGAAACTGTTTGGTACAACAATTGTCTTTTTTTAACTATTTGTACAACTGTATTTTCTATATATGTTATTTCTTTATAAAAAATAAATAAATAAAACTTTAAATGGGAAAAAAAAGAATGCCAATGAACAGGATATATTACTATAAACATATAAAACAAACTTCAACAATAAAAATCAGTATTAGTGTAAACAAAATATAAAATCATGGAGCAAGTTAACCCTTCCAAGTGCACTTAAGTAGTGAGTTCACAAACATCCAAAGTACCCTTGCTCCAGGGTACTACACATTTTAAGGAATTTTCTTAAGTGGATAGCTGCTTTTGATGCACCACCCTCAAAAAAGGGAAAATAATGTTAATGTCTGATATCCCAGGGCAATGTTTATTGAGGTCCTAAGCAAAGAAGATAGGGTATGGCATACAGTGCTTCTGCATTAGAGACATAAAAGTTATGCTGAGCTTTCAGTGCAGTAAAAAGTTTTCACAGACCCATATGCGCTGCACGCCCCCAGCATTACTTTTGCACAGTTTTCACAGTCCAATATTTATCTGTGATTGTGAAGATATTTTACAGGGGTGACTGATACAGGCTGTGTTTTTTCAACAGAGTATTGTGCTATGAATGGACCTGTAAATTCAGTGTTGTCAGTCAAACTGCCTGCACTGCAATCACTCACAGAGAGCTACTTGCATTGTAATGCTGCCCAAACACGAGATAACTGTATTTCACGTGTAGATGTAAGCTTGTTTCAGCTCTCCCACAAACATATCCACTTTCGATCAGCGTGCATTTGGATTTCCATAAGAACAAGGATAACCTACTACCAGAAATAAAAAAACAACATGCCTGATCTTTATTTCCCTTGACTGCAGACAGGAGCCTATGGTTGTATTCAGTGGGCTCCCCCTTGTGGCTGCAGGGTTACTATGTTGCATGACAGAAGCAGAGCATTTTCCTCTCTATGTCAGAAAAACAGAGCTGTGATCTCTTAAGATACTGTATATTAGTAAATTGGCCATTTCTTGTCACCAGTATTCATCCTAGCTGTCTATGCTCCGTGCAGCTATTGCATATTTCCATGCTTGCCAACTGTCTTGGAACGTCCGGAAGAAAAAGGGGAGATGTCCAGACTCATGAAAGATCTGGCATATCTCCCAGACAGCTCATGGAGGACTGCTTTCCATGATCTGTGTAGCACCAGGATACTACAGCCCACCTCCCATACATTCTCGGAGGGGGGTGTGATGTGTCCTGAGAGGGGATGTGGCTATATAAGAAAGGGGTGGGGGTTTGTCCATACCCAGAAAGATTTTAGTTGCGCTCTTAGCGTGTCACACTGTCTATTCTTCCATGAGTCAACAGTTAACAAAGTTGGCAAATATGCTTATACTGTGGTCCTTCAAGTTACACTATTAATTGGTTCCAGGACGACCAGTATGTTGAAACCATTGTAACTTGAGTAATTTGTTCCCAAGCCTCAAAATGTCATTCAAGAAAAAATGAGCAAATAACTAAGACATATAAAACAAGTCCCTAGATATAACAGTAAGGAATGGCTGATAACTAGTAACTAATACAAAAAATCAGAAAATGAGGAAGCACTCCAAAGTGGTTAATATAGTGGACCTCTTTATTCACCCAACTTGCCAAGTTGGGTGAATAAAGAGGTCCACTATTTTCACCACTTTGGAGTGCTGCCTCATCATCTGATTTTTGGATCTATCTGGTGAACAACCTAGTACCTGGAGGATTTTGCACCCATCTACTATTCATGCTGTGCTGCTGTTTTTCTGATTTTTTTAGCAACTAATACAGCTATTATACCAGAGAAGTGTCATTGATTGGTTGGATCTGAGACATTTGTATGTTGAGTCTGGTTTCAACTTACGATGGGTCAGAAAAGACCACTGTATCTTGAAAATATTGTATTCTGAGGCCATTGTATCTTGAAGGATCACTGTATCTACACCGTAACTGTCATTCTTTTTTTAATTTTTGTCGGGGCAGTGATACTGACCATTTTTGTAATATACTTTAGTTACTAAAATAGTACATTTCTATTAGAAAAATTGCTCTAAAGTGGCCCATTTTGAGCCTTAGCAACGCTCCCCTGTCTTCTGTTTACATAATATTGGAGACTTGCTCAACACTGACTGCGTTATCTAAACTGAAGACAGAGGAGCGTTGCTAAGGCTCAAAATGGGCCACTTTAGAGCTATTTTCTAATAGAAATGTACGATTTCAGTAATTAAAGTATATTACAAAAATGGTCAGTATCACTGCCCCTACACATTACAAAAATAAAAAAAAGGAACAACAGTTACACTTTAATGGCAAATGGTGCTGCCAGTAGAGAGATTGGGCTTGCGTTTTGTCAGTTCAGTCCTTTTGAACTGACGGAGAGCTGAAACGTTCAGCCCCATGTCACAAAAAATGCTGAACACAGCAGTCAAAGTGAGCGCTGTGTGTAGCACTGGATGCAAGTAGTTAATTCCTGCATTTGGGCCGAAGTAATAGAATATGGCATATGGTGGGTGGTAGCAAGCTGGGAGGACGTGTTCTGTGCCTTTCTGTCATTCTTCTGTATAATGATCTAATGACCATCAGGCAATTAGATCACTATTCTATGTGATCTGTATGCAGAGGACACAGATCATGCCACACCACAATAACTGTGCATTCAGTAAAATATAAATATAATATGTAATATAATATAAGTATATAATATAAAACTTTAAAATCATGAAGCACTAGAACATTCTCTATGACGTGAATGCACGTTATGTGGGTGTGTTGCCCTTGTAATGTGTCCATATCATGCCAAATCTGCTACCCCAAATACAACTAATTAACCGTCCTTATTTTCTGACTTTGCAGTGCCATCCTATCTGCTCTTAACATAAAATAAAAAATGTTTTAGGCTACTTTCACACTAGCGTTATGGAATTCCGGTATTGAGCTCCGTCATAGGGGCTCAATACCGGAATAAAACGCTTCCGTTTTGTCCCCATTCATTGTCAATGGGGACAAAACTGAACTGAAGACAACGGAATGCTCCTGAAAGCATTCCGTTCAGTCTTCAGACCGGAGAGCAAACCGCAACATGTTGCGGTTTGCTCTCCGTACTAGTTATCCGCACCTAAACGGATCCGGAATGACCCCCAATGCAAGTCAATGGGGACGGATCCGTTAGGTGTGGACACACTTGTAAACGGATCCGTCCTCCATTGACTTTCAATAGAGGTTATTCCGGATCCGTTTAAACGCTAATACAACCGGATCCGGAATTACGGATCCACAAGGTTGTATTACTCAGTACGGATCCGGCGGGTGAAGGGACCCGCCGGATCCGTACTAACGCTAGTGTGAAAGAGGCCTTAGACATATATTTTGCGCTCATTAAGATATCCCATATGCCAGGTAATAGTAAGGACAAGCTAGAATATACGTGTGTGACCTTTGTTTTTGGTTGTTATAGCAGCAATGTATGTTGGGTAAAGTAAAGCTATTTGATGTTGCAATACGAATGAGAGTGGGCAGATTATACTGTGCCATAAATATTTATTAGTAAAAGTAAGTACCGTATATTGCAAAAGAAGAACATTTCCATTTCTGAGATTTTTTTTCCAATGATATAAAACTAAAAATATTAAAATGTACTGGGTTTGTATTTGCACTACTTGAAAGCTGCACTTCTATTGAAGGAAAAAAAATATATAAAGTATAAAACTGGTGGCAGATTCCCTATAAACCAGCTTAGAATTCTAGCATGAATAAAACCGTTGTGTCAGAACTGTTACGGCACTTATTATCGGGGATGCATTCATTATTCTGAACTGACATTTAAAGTCTACCTAAACCATTCTATATACTTTATTAAAACCTATAGTAAAGGCCCTAAAATTATTTTTTCTAATATACATTATTAATTTTTTGTAACATTTTCCTAGCAAAATAGGTACGTGAAGTTCTGATGGTTATTGCGCTTTAGAATCCATACTTTCATACACTGCTGTGTACTGGAGTCTGTACTCCCCTTCTGCCGCACTGAGCTCTGTTCCAGCGATGTTTTCCTGAAGCCTGGCATAAATGAGCTATGTCAGGCTTTAGCAGAGTGGGACCAGGCAGAAGGGCAATGTCTTATGTGAGCTTCTGCCCTGCGTCTGCTCACTCCGCTATGCTAATAGCCTGTATACTGTACCACACCAGTACAGGCTGTGTGCAGGTCAGGTGCTCACATGAGACATCACTTCTCTGCCAGTGCCCATTTTGCTAAAGCCTGACATAGCCCATCTAAGCCAGGCTTTAGGAGAGATGCACTGGTAATTTTTTTCCCACAAAACTATATATCAGTCTGCTCTGCTCTTCCTGCTCTATGACATGTTGAGGTAACAGGTTCCCTTTAATTTAAAAAAGACAGATATAGGTGTTTCTTAAATCCTGGTAATAGGGCCTGGATTGATGGAGTTGGGGGAGAGAAGAGCAGACTCCTAACTCCACTTACTCAACTCAACATTTTGTGCAGGCTCATCAGTGAGCTCTATCAGGGAAGTATGAGCAGGCAGGTGTCAGCCTTGCGCTATGAACCTGTGAGAACACAGACCTGTGCATATCAGGTTGTACAGACTGTATATTGCTTGTTGTATATGTGCTCCCAGGTCGTATACCTGCTTTTTGTCAGCTAGGAGCAGTCTATGTTTAGTTAGTGCTGGTGGAAGAGGTTTTTCTTTTACTTGTTTTTTCTGTTATCTCATCCTGACAGGGGCAGGCTGGGCCGGGGGGCAGGAGGGCAGATGCCCCCCGGGCCGGTGTATGTCAGGGCCGCTGTGGCTACTAAACTCAATTGTATCTGCATCCACTAGATGCAGATACAATTGTGCCTGCAGCAGCCAGCGCCTGTGGAACAAGGGAACCTCTGGTTCCCTGCTCCGCTATTCCTGGTGGCCGGCGCACTGAGGAGGCCGGAAGAGGCCAGATCTGCATCGTGGGACCGCGCCTGGACAGGTAAGTATAAACTGTCCTCCCACTCTACATGCAGCTCTAAACCTAATACTGGCCCCTGCCTCCCTATTTCTGACCCCCAATACTGGCCCTGCCTTACCCCTAACCCTGGCCTCTGACCCTCAATACTGACCCTGCATTGACCCCAACCCTAATACAGACCCCTGACCCCTAACCCTAGCACTGGCCTCTGACCCCTACTTTGGTACTGACCTCTAACCTTGGACCCCTAACCCTGATACTGGCCCCTGACCCCCTAGTATTGACCCCTAATACTGGCCCTGTCTCACCTCCCTAATACTGGCCCTGTCCCATCCCTAACCCTAGTACTGACCCCTACCCTAGTACTGACCTCTAACCCTGGATCCCCTAACCCTAATACTGACCTCTAATACTGTCCCTAACCTAATATTGACTGCTAACCCTAATGTACTGTACTTACCCATAATACTTTCTCTAACTCTAATAATACACCGTACTGACCCCTAACCCTACTACTGACCACTAAACCTAAGGCTACATTCACATGACCATATTTGTTTTGCGGTCCACAATTGCGGAGCCACAAAACACGGATACTGGCCATGTGCATTCCAGATTTTGTGGAACGTACATGCCCAGCCCTATGATACAAATGCCTGTTCTTGTCTGCGATTGTGGTCAAGGATAAGACATACTCTATCTTTTTTGCAGGGCCGTGGAACAGAACTACGGATTTGCAGCCCCATTGAAGTGAATGGAAATATTATCATGTGAATGTACCCTAATGTTGCCTCTAACCCCAATACTGGCCCTAAGGGTGCATTCAGACGACCATATTTCTGGGTCTGCATCCGTTCCACAATTATGCGGTCTGTATAATAGATGCAGTGTGTACAGATATATAGTATATACAGCAGTGTACTGATATGTGAGGTATGAGGTATAATAGATGCAGTGTGTACAGGTATATAGTATATACAGCAGTGTACTGAAATGTGAGGTACGAGGTATAATAGATGCAGTGTGTACAGATATATATAGTATATAAAGCAGTGTACTGATATGTGAGGTATGAGATATAATAGATGTAGTGTGTACAGACTATATACTATATACAGCAGTGTACTGATATGAGAGGTATGAGGTATAATAGATGCAGTGTGTACAGATATATAGTATATTCACTGCTGTATATACCCACTGCATCTAGCTTGTCATGTGACTATCAGCCAGTGATGTCTCACCCACTGTATTCTAGCTTTTACCGAGTATTATAATACTCGGTAAAAGCTAGATGTGTACGCTGTATTCAGGGGGCAATCAGAAGAGGCACTATACATAAAGGGGGCACACTAAAAGGGGCACTATACACAAATGGGCACATATAAGAGGCACAATGCATAAAGGGGGCACATATAAGAGACACTTTTTATAAGGGGCACCAAGCATGTGGCACTAGCATTAGGGGCACTGTGTGTGGCACTATAAACAGAGGGCACAGGGCATATGAAACTATATACAGAGGACACAGAGCATGTGGCACTATACACAAAGGACATATGACACTGTATATAGAGGGCACAGTGTATATGGCACTATATACATAGGGCTCAGAGTATGTGGCACTATATACAGAGGGCACAGAGTATGTGGCACTACTATTGGGGGCCCTGTGTGTAGCACTAATGCTGCTGATTATTCTGCTACTGACTATGTATGATGAGTGTTGTAATCACCTGGATGACCTACAGCTGATGATGGGTGGTAGAATGTTGTTTTGCACAACAACAACTCCCAGCATCCCTTTACACTTGTTCAGGCCATACTGGGAGTTGTAGTTTCACACTGTACGAGGTCATATGGCGAGGGATGACCTGACTACTCAGATGGTATCTGTACTGAACTATTAAAATCTGGTAATGTATTTATGTAGTGAACTTGGTTCTGGTGATGTATTTATGTAGTGAACTTGGTTCTGGTGCTGTATTTATGTAGAGGACTTGGTTCTGGTGCTGTATTTGACTTATGGGTTTTGTTATGGTGCTATATTTCTTGTTGATTTTGTTGCTGTATTTGACATATGGGCCTGGTTCTGGTGCTGTATTGATGCATTGAACTCGTTTCTGGTTCTGTGTTTGACTTCTAGGTTTGGTTCTGGTGCTGTGTTTGACTTATAGGTTTCGTTCTGGTGTTGGTGCTGTGTGTATGTAGTGATCTTGGTTCATGCTCTGTATTTGTGTATTAAACATACATCTGATGCTATACGTCTAATACTATCCATTCACATTTGCATTTGGGTCACAGAATCTGTTAAAAAGACCAGACAGAAAAGTTCTGCGTGCAAGACCTTTTTGTCCGGTAAAGGAGCAGCATCCTGAGCAGACCTCATTATTGTCAATTGAGTCTCTTCAGTTCAGGAGTTGGTAAATCTGGTCCCTCTAATGATCAAGCTGTTGCTACGGACTCAGCCATGTTATGTATCTGGGATCCAACATGAAAACACAACCAGCTGCCGCCTTTTAACAATTTTAAGCCTGTTTACCTATACCGCCTTTATGGTAGGTGGAGTTAAACAGGTTAAGGGTGGGCCGCTACACATGGGCCAGTGTTGTGTGCTTGCCCCCAGGCCAAAATTTGCCAGCCAGCCCCTGCATCCTGATAATAAAACCGCCTGCTGTCAGTCACACCCAAATCCTGCAGTGTGTACTGTAGTGGGCTGTCCCACTACATAATTCCTCTTACACCCAGGAGAGTACCACCAACCAGGCGAAGTGAGGCAATGGCCTCAGGCGGCGCCATCTAGTGACAATTGCGGTGCAGCAGCAGGGCCATGGGAAGTGAGCTCGATCATTGTGGATGCACTCATCTCTATGCATTCAACTGATACAGTTAAATGCTGCAGCAGGCAATTTTTGTACTGGCATACATAAGCGGGCATTTTTTGAACTGGCGTACATTATAATGGGGTATTTTTTCTACTGGCACACATTACATGGGGGTATTTTTTATACTCACATACATTATAAGGGGGTATTTTTGTACTGGCACATATTATAAGGGGAATTATTACTACTTGAAGGATTATGGTGGGAAACTATGAGGAACATGATTAATAGTATGGACACTATGGGGACATTATTACTTCTGGGACACAATGGGGGCATTATTACTATTGGGGGCACTATTAACACTAAGTGCACTCGGGCAGAGAATTATTACTATTGGTGGGGCTTTTTGGAGCACTATTATTGTGGGGGCACCCGGGCACAGAATCAGCTTAGGATAATTGTTTTATAGGGAAGCTGTTACCGTCAGGGACACTATTTGTTGGGTGCAGTTATGTGTTAGGACACTTTGTGCCAATAATTATTAAAGAGGACACTATCTTTATGGTTATTCTGTTTCTGCAGTACAGTTTTGAGGATCACAGTGGACATAGTATTGGGGTGGCACAGTGATGGAAAAGTAGGAAACTAAGATGTCTTTTTGTCAATCTCTGCAGAGACAAAAGATTGCTGAAAGAAATCATCATGGCGATCTGGTCTAAATGGAGAAGATGAGGAAAGAGCAGGTCTACAACAGAGGAGATATCACTGGATGTAAGAGGTATGTGGTTCTGTATTACCCTGTATGTTTTGAAATTTTCGCCTTATATGATGTCAGGGCTGAATAGGTATAATTTTTCTCAACAAGATGCAGTTGCTGTTGTGGTAGTTATGGCAACTGACATTTCCAAGATTTGCGTTATTAGCGCTGTGCGACTTTTTTTTTTTTTTTTGCCCCGACCAATGCTTTGTATACCCCAGAGGAACATGGAGATCAGAAAGGCTGCTAAGTTCTCCAAGTGAGTCACTCAGTTAAAGTGAAAAAGTAACTGGTCAGTGTAGAAAATTTCTTGCAGCAGTGGTGTCAGGGAAAGTCTTACAAAGTACTTTCAAGGTAGAATTGCAGCAACCCAGGGGGGGTATTGAGGGCTTGGGAGTAGTGGTAAATAGGATGGAGGTGGTAGCCATGGTGGTCATGGTGACTTGGTCACACTCCACCAAATCTTTGGTTACAGAGGGGGGTTGTTAATGGAATTATTAATCCACCCAGGGAAAACCCTGTGTAGAATCCCCTGGCTGGTGGAAGGTCGACACCCATGGTGTTAATGCGCAAATTGATAGGCAGGAGAGTAATATGAAGCTGAACAAGTAATTCATGGTTCTCCTTACTTGGTAGCAAGTTGAAGAACACATCCAAACAAGATGGAGAAATACAGTCTTACAAGACAGCTTGCCCAATTCTGGCGTGACTGGGATGGAGCAAGGTTTCCCAATTTTAAATGTCTTCTTAGATGTAGCCATCTGTCTTTCCTGCTCTCCTGATACAATTGTTCAAATAACAATTTCTCTTCTATGTTGTTTCCAGCTGAGGGGTGCACAACTGTCTTAAAGGGGTTATCCTTTTTTTATTTTTTTATTTCAACAAGCCCAACTACCCCCTCCCCCCCACCCCCATAAAAAGGATATCCTCTTTAAATTTTCTGTAGTTCTCAAGTTAAATTGAAACTTGCCAGCCACAACAATACACACCAAAGACATATTTAAAGACACATTACATCTTTTCTTAGCAAGTGAAGGCAAACATTGCAAGACAATGTGCAAACAATAGCACACTCATTCTTTTGTAGAAATATGTTGAAGGGCCAGACCCTGCCAATCTGATATTGATGACCTATCCATAGCACACCTCATCAGCTTTTACCCACTGCATAACCCCTTTAAATTATATCTAACCACATAAAGCATTAACCAATTATCCATTAGTAGTGCCCTATTGGGGCACCACCGAACCATGTACGTACCAGTTAGAAAAAACTAAGTGGATTGCTCTGTGGTTTGTGAAAATTAAGACATTTACAGTAGAGCACTCCATTTATCAGTCACTTCGTGGATGGGTCAGAACAACTAAAATGAATGCATTGATCTACCAGTGAAAAATCTTAAACTTGTCCAAAGTTGGGGAATCGAGTGTTTTAAGTACATTTTTTCGTGTTATATATAAAACATAAAAAACCTCTAAACTTGATGCAAAACGTCACAGTTGATTAGCAGAATAATTTCCTGTTTGTACTTTTCTTTCAGTGTCAATAAGAATCATACTCTAGATGCAAACTCTATGAGGGTTCTTTAGTCTCATTTCAGCCAAATTGTGTAACTAGATTTGTCTGTGTGTAGTGTTTAATCCAGATGTGCCTTTCTCTCCATGAAGGAACCTCGAAGTAGAGTTGAAGCTAACTGGGTCAATGGGGAATTAACCTAGTCCAGGAGATTAGTTGATTTGCAGCTCTAAAACTGACTCAACTCAGACAGTAATACACTACAGAGATGCTGGTCTTAAAGTATTGCCTACTGTTTGGCATATTTAAACTGATAAGGGCAATATTTTACATAGATTCAAAGCTTGTCTTTAAAATTAAGATTCTCATATGGGAAAATATAATACATAACAGAGGGTTTTAACAGCATAGCACACAGATGGTGATGATGTTAACTGCAGATGAGCAATGGAAAACATGCAAAATTTAAAACCTTTGCGTAAGTATATTATAGCAAAGAGTCATCCTCAGAACATCTAAATCTACATCATCACATTTTTCTCTATGGCTTCTTATCTCAATCTATTCATCTTTATATCTGGAGCCCAAACCAACTTTTTTGCCCATGGGCCTCTAGCAGTCTTAATCCAGCCCTCTCAACAGTTATTAATATTTTCAATTTACATTTGTATTAAAATGTGACAACACAGAGTAATTGTAGAGCTGATTCTACTTTAGAACGTGAGCCACTCTTTACTAGTTCAGGTTACAAGAAGACTGTTGATACTGAGAAGTTTCATTTATAACACAAATAAGGAAAGTAATATAAAAGGTTTTTCCAACATTTAAAAATGTATAAATTTTGGGGGGCGTGGCCTGGCGGATGAGCGTGATGGCCGCTTGAGATCTTCGCTCCTCACAGGCATCCTGTTTAGTGGCGGATTAGCAAGGTGTTATGGCCCTGAGCTCCCTTAAAAACAGCTCCATGACCTCTCTATCACCCAGGATGCCACGCAGAAGCAAAAAGGAGACTCCTAAACTCCTCACGGAGTTCTTTCCAGCTCATGCGGCGGCCGCTAATGGTGGACGCGATGGTAAAGGCCTAACAAACATGGCGCGCACTACTACAGCCCAGCCGGATGAGGATGACGCAGCGGCAACAGAGGGTCCCACATTACAGGAGAGCCCTCTGAGGCTGCTGCCATCTCCAGCACAAGAGGAGCGTTCCACAGGACCCTCACGCCAGTCACGGAGCAAAGAGGAGTAAAGATAAAGGGGAAGGCCAGGCGTGCTCACCCGTTCATGAACACCAGGAGCGGCAGGTGAGCAAGTCCACTACAGCCAGCTCGGTTAAACAAAAGCCGAGATGGGATACCTCACTCTCCTTTGAAAGCGGTTCCAGCTCACCTGATGGCGATCGGCAGACAGAACAACCTGACGGCCTGGAGGCCTTAAAGCCAAGCGGTAAGGCCGCAATGGAAACCTTTATGAGAGACGCCATGTTAGCTCTCAGGAGCTCGATTCAAAAGGATATAACGCAGGCTATATCAGTTATTGCTTCTAATGTAGAAGAATTAGGTGGCAGAGTTGACCACATGGAAACAAAGATGGGGGAATACTCTTCAGCACACAATGACTTAGTCGATGCACATAATAACCTGGCAGAGGAGCTGGATGTTGTTAAAGCCAAGATGGCAGATTTGGAGGATAGGAACCGCCGAAACAACGTGAAATTCAGAGGTATACCTGAGAAAGTTTCTCCATCAGACCTCTCCTCTTATATTATCAAGCTCATGAAAAAAGTCCTCCCTCAAATTCCAGAGACGGACTTGGTCATAGACCGTGCTCACAGATTGCAAAAACCAAAGAATCTCCCTGAAGACGTTCCGAGGGACTCAATTGCCCCCATTCATTTTTTCACGTAAAAGAACAACTCATGCAAGTGACCAGAAAGATGAAGTCTCTTCCTGAACCCTTCCAGAACGTCACCTTGTTTATGGATCTCTCTCAAGCAACTCTTCAATCAAGAAGGAAGCTCCTTCCCATCACACAAGCTCTACGAAACCATGGCACCCCTTACCGATGGGGTTACCCCACTAAACTTATGTTCACCCTAGAGGAAACTCGATATACCATTTTCAACGTGGAGCAAGGAAAAGCCCTACTGACGAAGTGGGGAATAGACATACCTTCTGTGGAATCTGGGTCCAGCCGTCATATGGACCCCAAGAAATTGGCGAGAGATTGGTCGTCAACAAAGGACAATCTATGAGGCCACACACCTGTTGTAAGTTTATCAGACAACAGGACAATTGTAATTGTGTTATTCTTAACAAACCATCCCCGGGGTTTGTGCAGTCTTACCAACTGCTAGCTTTGATTTTGCTTTTGCATTTTGGGTTACAAGTGTTTACGTTACATCTTATGTGATGGCCCTTCACTATGGGCCTTACTTCTCTAATTGTTCAGTTTTCTTATTAATGTTTTTTTTAGAGGTAGGTGTGACATTTACTAGCTGGTATTTCCCGAATAACCATGTCTATCAGGTGTGTATCTATTAATGCCAAGGGTCTTAACAGTCCATACAAGAGGTCCTTGCTGTGGAAAGACGCTAAATCCCTTGAGGCTGATGTCATATTCATCCAAGAGACGCATTTTACTAAAGGTAAAGAACCTAAATTTAGTCACAAACAATTCCCCCATGTTTTCTGTGCTAATGCACCTGTTAAGAAAGCAGGGGTGTGCATTGTATTTAAAAATACAATCACATTTCAATGCCATAAACTCGTAGCAGACAAAGGCGGCAGATATATAGCACTACACTGCTCCATCAATAATAATACCTTCACTCTTATTAACATCTACGCTCTAAATACTTCTCAACTTGCATTCTTGTCTAAAACAATGAAACAGCTAAAGACTTTAATTTAGTCTCTGACCAGAGATTGGACTCCACGTCCAAACGGAAAGGTGTCACACCCACCCTTCAGACATGGTTGCGCATGGAGGATCTATTTGATATTTGGAGATGCATGCATGTACAGGTAGAAGCAAAAGATAATACATACTATTCCCATAGACACAAAATATATACAAGAATACATATGTTTCTTACATCTAAATGGGAAATGGCGGAGATAGAGGCATGCAGCATTCATAATATTACATGGTCTGACCATGCGCCCATCTCCCTTGTGGTACGCACTCCTGCTTACCCTAGCAACACATATGTATGGAAAATGAACTCATATGCTCTCTCTCTCTACTTACCATAACTACCTTGCTAAAGGCCAGCCTCAAGGAGTTTTTTGAAGTGAATGCTCCTTCTACCTCCGATGATTTCTTGCTATGAGCTACTCATAAGGCATATCTAAGAGGGCTGTTAATACAACAAACATCCCGTATAAATAGATCTCGTAAGGAGAAAACCACAAGCCTCTTGGATAAAATAGCCAGTTTGGAGTCCCAACATAAAATGGATAACTCTCCTCATACTCTTAATCAATTACAGGAAGCACGAGTTTCACTGAGGAAGGAATTGGAGTACTCCTTTGACAAGTCCACCAGAGCACTTAAACTATCCTATTATAATTCCTATAACAAAGCTAGTAAACTGATGGCAAACAGAGCAGGGGCGGACATACCGCGGTGCAGCCGGTTCGGCTGCACCGGGGCCCGGGACCGGAGGGGGGCCCTTTCTTCCCGGCGGCAGGTAGAGATGAGCGCTTCCATTTTGGAAGCGCTCATCTCTATATTCATCTGTATCGCCGTCCTTAGGACGGCGATACAGATGGATAATGCGGGGCAAGGGAGGGAGAGGCGTGTCCCTTCCCCGTTCCTCTGATAGGCTGCAGGCACTAGGCCTGTAGCCTATCAGAGGCCGGCACAGGCGGCGCGATGACGTCATCGCGCCGCCTGAGCCGTACAGCGCGGGACACAGGCCGGAAGAGGCCTGCATCGCGTCGCTGACAGAGGCAAGGAGGTAAGTATAACTGTTAATTTTTTTTTTATTTAAGTTGGCACTCAGTGGGGGCACTATGGGGGAGGAGCACTATGGAGGAGAGGCACTATGGGGGCCACTTTGGAGGGGGAGCACAATGGAGAAGGAACACTATGGGGGCCACTATGGAGGAGGAGCACTATGGGGGGCCACTATGGAGGAGCACTATGGGGGGCCACTATGGAGGAGGAGCACTATGGGGGGCCACTATGGAGAAGGAAAACTATGGGGGCTACTATGGAGGAGGAGCACTATGGGGGGCCACTATGGAGGAGGAGCACTATGGGGGGCCACTATGGAGAAGGAACACTATGGGGGCTACTATGGAGGAGGAGCACTATGGGGGGCCACTATGGAGGGGGAGCACTATGGGGGGCCACTATGGAGGGGGAGCACTATGGGGGCCACTATGGAGAAGGAACACTATGGGGGCTACTATGGAGGAGGAGCACTATGGGGGGCCACTATGGAGGAGGAGCACTATGGAGGGGGAGCACTATGGGGGGCCACTATGGAGGGGGAGCACTATGGGGGCCACTATGGAGGGGGAGCACTATGGGGGGCCACTATGGAGAAGGAACACTATGGGGGCTACTATGGAGGAGGAGCACTATGGGGGGCCACTATGGAGGGGGAGCACTAGGGGGGGCCACTATGGAGGGGGAGCACTATGGGGGGCCACTATGGAGGGGGAGCACTATGGGGGAGGAGCACTATGGGGGGCCACTATGGAGGAGGAGCACTATGGGGGGCCACTATGGAGGAGGAGCATTATGGGGGGCTACTATGGAGGAGGAGCACTATGGGGGGCCACTATGGAGGAGGAGCACTATGGGGGGCCACTATGGAGGAGGAGCACTATGGGGGGCCACTATGGAGGGGGAGCATTATGGGGGGCACTCTGGAGGAGGAGGACGACTATGGGGGGCCCTATATATATACTGGCACTATGGAGGGCGAGGATCACTATGGGGGCCCTATCTTATATTCTGGCAGACATGGGGGCACTATGGAGAAGGGGGGAGAGGAGCACTATTGGGGTCATTGTATAGGGGCACTAAGAGGGTTTTTTGGGTACATAGTAGGGGGCATTGGCACATTATGAGGGCACTATGGGGACATTGGCTGGCCGGGGGCACTAATTATTTCTATTGTTGGGACTATTACTATCAGCTTAGCACAGTTATTTTTGGGGAACATTTTGGTTATAATTTAGTGTCAGGGACACTATTTCCTGGGTGCAGTTATTTTAATTACTGAAGGCGGTAGTATTTGAGGGGGACTGTTTCTGCAGTATAGTTTTGGGGAGCACAGCGGGCACAGTATTGGGGAGTGGCAGGATGAGGAGTTCAA
Source organism: Rhinella marina (assembly GCA_900303285.1). Taxonomy (NCBI): domain Eukaryota; kingdom Metazoa; phylum Chordata; class Amphibia; order Anura; family Bufonidae; genus Rhinella; species Rhinella marina. The sequence goes on from ONZH01022465.1 coordinate 116,142, forward strand.
GAAGGTGGAAGAATGATAGAAAAGTAGGAATCTAAGATGTCTATTTGTCAAACTCCACAGAGAGAAGAGATGGCTGGAAGAAATCATCATGGCAGTCTGGTCTGAAAGGAAAAGATGAGGAAAGAGAACATCTACATCTAAGAAGACGTCACTGGATGTAGGAGGTATGTGGACCTGTATTAGGCTACTTTCACATCTGAGTTGGTGATTCTGGCAGGCTGGTCCAGCAGAGAACAGCCTTCTGGAATTCACCGGCTCTGGCACTGCTGGATGCAGACAGAATGCCCGCCGGCCCCATTAACTATAATGGGGTCAGGCAGAGATCCGGCCACAATCTGGCAAAAATGCAGAGAATCAGCAGGACACAAACCTCTGCATTTCTTGCATTCTCTGCCAAATCAGGTGGCCGGAGCGTAGTGCTGCAGGTGTGAAAGTAGCCTTACCCTGTATGTTTTGTATTGCTGTATGTAATGTTAGGACACCATAGGTTAGGTTGAGAATTTGGTTTGGGAACGGCGGGGGGGGGGGGGCCAAACACATTCCTTGCACAAGGGCCCTCTGCTGTCTGTGTCCGCCCCTGAAACAGAGTCAAGGCAGCTCGGATCAAGGCGAGGGTTGCTTTCCTTCAGTCCACACATATGTCTGAACGCATCATAAACCCACAAAGGATAGCAGACGCCTTTAGTGAATATTACCACAACCTGTATAATCTTAAAGATGATAAGACAACCCATCAACCGTCACAAGAGGAGATCAATCGTTTCCTACACTCAGGCTTCCATCTTTAGATGAGGAACAAATGGGGAAATTAGAGGAAGACATTACCATTCAAGAAATCAGCCAGGCTATTAAGGAAATCAAAAAAGGCAAGGCTCCAGGCCCAGATGGGTTCACGGGAGAATATTACCAGCTTTTTTCAGAGGAGTTAGCCCCATACTTGTGTAAGGTTTTTAATCTTGACAGCAGAGATGCTTAAAGCAACTATTATCACCCTTCACAAACCAGGGAAATCTCCTACTGACCCAGCTAATTTTAGACCAATATCCCTGCTTAATGCAGAGGTTAAATTATATGCCAAATTATATGCTCTTACCGATCCTGCCTAGCCTAATCCATGGCGATCAGGTGGGGTTCACCAAAGGGAGACAGGCACCAGACAGAACCCGTAGGCTTATTAACATTATTCATTGGGCTAACCTGAAATGTATTCCATCCGTTTTGCTTTCATTCGATGCTGGGAAAGCATTTGATAGAATCAATTGGTTGTATGCTTTTTCGACCCTTGAGCGTTTTGGATTTCAGAGGAAAGCAATTAGTGCAATTAGAGCTTTATATTCAAACCCTTCTGCCCAGGTATTGGTTAATGGCATTTTATCTAGCCCTTTCCACATAACAAACGGCACTCGTCAGGGATGTCCCCTTTCACCACTGATTTTTACCCTTATGATGGAACCGCTGGCGTCACGGGTGAGACAAACACCCAATATTAAGGGTATACCAGTACACTCCCATGAACATAAGATCAATTTGTTTGCAGATGATGTCATTCTTCTTCTTTCCAATCCCATCAACTCTCTACAAAATGTGACTGAGCTACTAAACATATTTAGCAAAGTTTCATATTATAAGATTAATGTACACAAATCTCAGATGTTAGATATACAATTACCACCTCAAGACAAAGCATACATTTCAGGTGTTTTCCCATATCAATGGGCCTCGGGTTCTATACCTTGGGAATCCATCTTACTCTTGCACTTAGCCACTTAGTTAAGACCAACTTTTCTCCGCTACTGGCATCTTTAGATACCGAGATGAAACTATTAGCAAAGGTTAAAATACAAGAATATATATTTAGATGTGCACACTTCTTATCTGTTGTGCATGGACATCAATGTTGAGTGGTCGGTGTAGTGATTTAAGGTGGTGGTTTAATGGTGAAAATTCACAACAATAGGTCTATTGCATAAATATACCGTATACCTGTACATAAATAATAATCTTGATAATAATAAATAAACGGTTAAAAGCTATTTATTGGGATATAAACAAATAGGATTTAAAAAATAAGCTAGTAATAGAAATGTATATAAAAAATAAAATAATAAAATATTGAAAAAATATTGAAAAAATAATATATATATGAGGAATATATATATAAAGAACAAACAGCAATAGTATCAAAAATGCCGTGAAAATTAATGTCCAAAGGGTAGTTGGAGCTCAGCTAGCTGATTAGTTTAAGCATGCATATATAAAAAAGGTTTTTAGTACATTACCAGTGAGGTGATTTCAAGCAATATGCTCCTCTTTTCTTACTTTAAGGCAATGAGCCCCTTAGATAATGGGTCCCTTAGTTGGGTGGCTGTTCCCAGGCGTTTTTCAGTGGAATAAAGCCTACTAATGATGGTCTTGGCAAGAATGAGCAGAAGCTTAGATCGCGGCCTCCGTGGCGTCCCACGTGGGCACGCGCCTCACAGGTAAGAAATGCTGACTCAGCGTTCTCGCAGGCAGCGCTGTAGGAGTAGGGGCTGTTAACGCTGCTCCGCTTTAGGTGAAGCGCTTCTCCGTCCGGATGATACCTTGTCAGCGCTGTGGATGCAGCGGAGGCGCCCGATACTTCACCCAGCGGAGAGTATTTTGGCGGCGTGTGCTTAATCCTCATGCAAGTAGTGCCGTAGTTGTTAGCAGGAGTTAGCAGAGGTTTTCAATAGCTGTTTCCGGGTATATCCTCTGTAGTTGGGGCGTCAGGAATTTCTTAGTAGGTGCGTGCTACAGGTCTCTCCTCAATAGGTCCTCTGTCACCAAACGCGTTTCGGGGCTCTAATGCCCCTTCCTCAGTGGTTATTGGACCTATGGTTGAGCTTGGCCTTTTATACCAAACCAGGTTTTTTTGTTCCAAAAAATGTGGAGTGGATCGCTAACATTCGCTGGATTGCAGTGTGAAGTGTATACATAAATGTCCAGACTTAAGATATCTGGGCATTAGTAACAATAATATATATGCATAGAAGATGGTATACAGAGAAGTTATGGTTATTGAACATTCGGTTGCTGTGATAAATCAATGACATGCGCCAAAATTTATTTGTGTAGTTTGTGTAATTGTTATTCATGTAATTGTCTTATTTGTTTTTGTCTAGTAATGGTTGTTTGTCTTTACATTGTGCTTGTCATAGTCATTCTAGTGTTTGTCTTTGGTTTATTTTCAGTCTTAACTACCATGACCATACACATATTTAAAGACAAACACTACTATCTTTCTAGTTGTTGTTTTGTTTATTGATTTAGTACTTTCTCTCTGCAACCATTATTTTCTGATGTTGTGAATATATTTGCGTGTTTTTGTCATTTTGGATTTGTATTTTTGTCTTTTTTATGTTATATAGTGCCATAATTGTCTTTTTAGTGTTTGTCTTTTTTGGGAATTTTTGGGGAATTGTCTTTCTAGTGGTTGTCTCTGTGGTGTATTTACATGTTTGTGTTTATGTGGTTTTTGTCCTTTAAACTTTCTCTCGTTTGTTTTGTATAATGTCGTGATTGTCTTTTTAGTATTTGTCTTTTTCAGGAATTGTCTTTCTAGTGGTTATCTATGTGATGTGTTTTCATATTCATGTTTTTGTGTTTGTGTCTTTTTCAGGAATTGTCTTTCTAGTGGTTATCTCTGTGATGTGTTTTCATATTCATGTTTTTGTATTTGTGTCGTGATTGTCTTTTAAGTATTTGTCTTTTAAGGAATTAACTTTCTGATAATTAGCATGCCGTAATTGTTTTTACAGTATTTATCTTTTTTAGGAATTATCCTTCTAGTTATTGTCTCTGTGATATGTTTTCTTATTTGTCTTTTTTAGGAATTATCCTTCTAGTTATTGTCTCTGTGATATGTTTTCTTATTTATGTTTTCGTGTTTATGTCATAATAGTTTTTTGGTATGTATCTTTTTAACGGTTATATTTCTAGTAATTGTCTCTGTGGTGTTGATGTTTTTGTCTATTTAAATTGTGTTTTGCGTTGTATGGTGTAGTAATTATCTTTTTGGTATTTGTAGATTGTCTTTCTAGTAGTTGTCTCTATGGTGTATTAATCTCTCATTGTCTTCTTAGTTTTAGCATTTGTCTTTCTAATGGTTGTCTCTGTGATGTATTGCCTATCATGAGGTTCCCAGGAAGATTTTGCGGGAAGTTAAAATACGCTCGATGGGAAGTATAGTGCTGTATAAAATGCTCATCCTCCCTCACATTTTGTATGTCTTACGTACGCTTCCAGTACCCATTACTCGTACAATCTTTCTCTCGCTCTGCTCTCAGATGACTTTTGTCTGTCAGGGAAGGAGACCGAGATTGGTGTACTCACTATTGATTAAAAGCAAGAAGAATGGCGGCATGGGTCTTCCAGATCTGGAAGGTTATTATTTAGCTTTCTTGGTGGATCAAACTAAATTTTGGGCTGAAACATATAGTTTAAAATCATGGCCTCATATTGAAGCAGAGATGGTGGGGGTTGAGAAGTTAGATATATTATTGGGGTTACCAGACCAAAAGAATTGGCGCCCCAACAACATACCACCTACAGTTTACGCTTCCCTAATGGCTTGGAGAACGAGCTGCACCAAATTACAACAAGCGGAATCCAAAACTAAGGTACAGGTAAAGTTAGAGGGTTTGAAGACATATATGCCAGATCTGCTTGTAGATAACTGGATATGAAAGAAAGTGACATTTTTGTCAGATCTCTTTGTTAATGACAGGATATTATCCTTTCAAGCGTTGATTGAAAAATTCCATCTACCTATCACAGAGCAACATACATATAACAGAATAGTATCGTTCTTGTCCTCTGACTTTCCTGTACATGTGGATTTGCCCACCAGCTTGTATGATATACTTAAACCTATAAGGGTGACTTACCGGAAAAACACTAGAAAGCTATATGATGCTTTCACCTATAATAGTGTTTTTAGCAAAAATACAGCAATGTTAGCATGGGAGAAGGATCTCAACAAGCAGATATCGGAAACCAATTGGCGTAAAGCTATACTTTGGGCTCACTCCTCCACTAAATGCGCTACCCACTTGGAGCAATATTGTAAATTGCTACTCAGATGGTACTACACGCCTGTAAGGTTAGTTCGCATTTATCCTTCGGTTTTACAGAATTGTTAGAGAAATTGTAGCGGTGAGGGGTCATTATTCCATATATTTTGGGGATGTCCAAAGCTTCGATCCTTTTGGTCAGCCATATATGATTTGATCCATCAGATGGACTCCACATCACCCCAATTGGCACCTGACACCGCTCTGCATCTGGTTGGTGTGGACTCCTACCCCAAGCCTGGAAGGACCATTATGTGCCACCTACTACATTCAGCCAAACTAACAATAGCGAGGCACTGGAAGTCTCTAGATATCCCTACCTTGACAGAAGCCACAACTATAGTGCACGATAGTTTCAGATATGAAAAGATACTAGCCTATAGAGCTGGTACGTATGGGTCCTTTCAGTCCAAATGGTGCAAGTGGGTTGACTTACATCCTGTGTTGAGGGACTCTAGACATGGTTGGAAATAAATAAATAAACATCACTTCATAGATTTCAAATGCATGACTTGTTTTCACAGGTTTGAATATACTACAATAGGTTGACCAAAATGGACACACCTGCCTCTACCCTGGTTTTCTTTACGTTTGTACAGTCATGGCCAAAAGTTTTGAGAATGATACAAATATTAATTTTTACAAAGTCTACTGCTTAAGTTTTTATAATGGCAATTTGCATATACTCCAGAATGTTATAAAGAGTGATCAGCTTAACAGCAATTACTTGCAAAGTCAATATTTGCCTAGAAAATGAACTTTATCCCCCAAAACACATTTCAACATCATTGCAACCCTGCCTTAAAAGGACCAGCTAACATCGTTTCAGTGATTGCTCCATTAACACAGGTGTGGGTGTTGATGAGGACAGGGCTGGAGATCAACCTGTCATGATTAAGTAAGAATGACACCACTGGACACTTTAAAAGGAGGCTGGTGCTTGGCATCATTGTTTCTCTTCTCTCTTCTGTTAACCATGGTTATCTCTAAAGAAACACGTGCAGTCATCATTGCACTGCACAAAAATGGCCTAACAGGGAAGAGTATCGCAGCTAGAAAGATTGCACCTCAGTCAACAATCTATCGCATCATCAAGAACTTCAAGGAGAGAGGTTCCATTGTTGCCAAAAAGGCTCCAGGGCGCCCAAGAAAGACCAGCAAGCGCCAGGACCGTCTCTTAAAAGTGTTTCAGCTGCGGGATCGGGCTACCAGCAGTGCAGAGCTTGCTCAGGAATGGCAGCAGGCAGGTGTGAGTGCATCTGCACGCACTGTGAGGCGGAGACTCTTGGAGCAAGGCCTGGTCTCAAGGAGGGCAGCAAAGAAGCCACTTCTCTCCAGAAAAAACATCAGGGACAGACTGATATTCTGCAAAAGGTACAGGGAGTGGACTGCTGAGGACTGGGGGAAAAGTCATTTTCTCTGATGAATCCCCTTTTCGATTGTTTGGGACATCTGGAAAACAGCTTATTCGGAGAAGACGAGGTGAGCGCTACCACCAGTCTTGTCTCATGCCAACTGTAAAGCATCCTGAAACCATTCATGTGTGGGGTTGCTTCTCAGCCAAGGGAATCGGCTCTCTCACAGTCTTGCCTAAAAACACAGCCATGAATAAAGAATGGTACCAGAATGTCCTCCGAGAGCAACTTCTCCCAACCGTCCAAGAGCAGTTTGGCGATCAACAATGCCTTTTCCAGCATGATGGAGGACCTTGCCATAAAGCAAAGGTGATAACTAAATGGCTCAGGGAACAAAACATAGAGATTTTGGGTCCATGGCCTGGAAACTCCCCAGATCTTAATCCCATTGAGAACTTGTGGTCAATCATCAAGAGACGGGTGGACAAACAAAAACCTACAAATTCTGACAAAATGCAAGCATTGATTGTGCAAGAATGGACTGCTATCAGTCAGGATTTGGTCCAGAAGTTGATTGAGAGCATGCCAGGGAGAATTGCAGAGGTCCTGAAGAAGAAGGGTCAACACTGCAAATATTGACTTGCTGCATTAACTCATTCTAACTGTCAATATAAGCTTTTGTTACTCATAATATGATTGCAATTATATTTCTGTATGTGATAAAAACATCTGACAAACACACATAAAAACCAGAGGGCAGCAGATCATGTGAAAATAGAATATTTGTGTCATTCTCAAAACTTTTGGCCATGACTGTATTTTCTTTTTCTTTTTTGTTTTTTTCTTGAGTCCAAGGGAGTACTGATGTAATTAGGCTGCTGTCATTTACGTGGTATTTTTTCAAGAATAATTCTTGCATATGTCACTGTTATGCTTCTTGCAATAGTTATATATCTGCACATGTGCTTAGTATACCAAGGCTTTAGTACCTCCAGTATATGTAAATGTACTCTGCTGCTATATCCACTTGATGTATCATTTTTATTCAGCAATGGAAATGCCTCACAATACATATATATCTTGGCTTTGACTCGTGTTGTCACTGTAATGTTATATATCTTTTGAAAACTCAATAAAAACAGTTACAAAAAAAAAATGTATAAATTTTGCAATGTTTATAAGGACTTGCTCACATCTGTGTTGGAAGCTCTGTCGCAGATTCCATAAAAAAGACCAGACAAAAAAGTCCTGCTGTAGGAGTTTTTTCTCCAGCAAAATAAAATGGTTTCCAAACGTAAACTGAATGGACTCCATTTTAGTCAGTGCAGTCTGTTCAGCTCTGTTCGTCTGTTATGTGCCGAATCCAGCACTTATCTTATTTTCATTGGTCTGCAAATAACTAGCAATGGTGTGAGCTTACCCTAACTTGTCTTTCTCAGTGGTCCCCTCCACCAGGCTTGTGCAAGTTGCCACTAGAGATCCTGTCTGTGGCCTAGCTGTCCCTGTGGGCGAGGACACCATGCTACTTAGCCTGCCACGATCATC